>CAMOHE010030180.1:0-25573 GCA_946598075.1 Artocarpus hirsutus | reverse complement strand
TTACATTTAACTGAGCATTAGTTAATTAATTAATTGATTAATTCTTAAATAAATGTGATTTATTTTTGAATTAAGATATATATATATATAGTTTTGAACCAAATCTTTATATATATATATAAGATTTTATAATATATTAATATATATATATATATTTTTTGAATTCGTTTACTTTGAAAAACGTAAACGTTTTACTTTTTTATATATATATATATATAATGAAAATCACGTGAACGTGATTCAAAAAAAAAAAAAGAGTAAAGTTTACGTTTCACGTAAACGTAAAGATTTACTTATTTATATATATATATATATATATATATGTATATATGTGCCGAATTACAGTGATTCGGCAAAGAAAAAAAAAAGGAAAGAAAGAAAAAGAAAAAGAAAAAGGAAAGGAAAAGTTAAAAAGTTACAACCCTATAAAATATATCCTTTCTCAATATGTGTGATATAGTGATTATTTTTTATATTAAAAAGTCAATTGAAAAATAACTAATTGCTCAGTTATAAATAGGGAGAGATAACAGTAATCTCTAGAGTTTTTTTTTATTCACATAACTTTTGCAAAATACTCAGAGAGAAAAACTGAGAGTTCTTATCTGAAAAAAAAGGTCTGCTATATCATGTGTTGAGTACATAGCAAATTCAGAAAAGTGTGAGGAAAATTTATTCTTGCAGTTTGATGCCCACTCGTCTTTCCATTGATGTGGAGGCTTGGATTGGAAGATCGTGGTGTCAAAGAGGAAAGCTAGGATACCCTGATAGTCTTCAAAAGGTTTGTAAAATTCCTAAAGCTTTCTATTATTAATTAAAATTATATATCTATCCCGATGAACAACGTTTTTGAAAAATTTTTGTTTGTCAACGATCCGCCCCTTCAGCTGCGTTTCCTATTTTAATTCTAACATCATTCTGTTATCAAATATCGACTTATTGTGCTTTGTTTAGTAGGAGGATCAATAAGAAGGAAAGATGATTATAACATAAAGGATGGAAAACATCGAGGGCTGTCGATAAAATAAAATAACTAGATTTATATGCAACACTTTTTTCTTAAATACTTTTTTTCTCCTAGTCTTTTTTTCTTTTGAGGAAACAAAACGTTAAAAAACAAAAAGAAGGTAGGTCAAAGTATACATGCTTCCATAAATGACTTTTTAAATATATCATTTTTTATTTTTTTAACATGTTCTTTTTAGACAGCTAAGTAAGGAAAACAAAAGGCCAATTCTATGGTGTTGCACAAAACTTCCCTACAAGTAGGGTATGAAAATGGACCATAAGATTATAAATTAATGGCTTAAAACAATATTGTCTATAAAATCTAAAATAAAAACAACCACAATTGATCACTCTCTTTTTTATATCAATTTTTTTATCCAAAAAAAATCTCAACTATTAATTTAATAAAACTTGTAATCTCAGCCTTTGATTTCAAAACATGTCAAATCCTAGCATTATGATCCCAAAGTTTGCGGACCTCCCCCGTAACCAACGTCGACAGCATTGTCTCTTCCACAGGCCATCTTCATCAGACCTCACCTACGCATGCCCATTGTTGATGGGCCATACTCCCTTGTACAGGCACAAGTGTGTGTCACATGTGACGAGGCAACAACGACAGGAGCAGCAACTCTAATGCATGATTTGCAACTGGTGGTGGGTTGAGTAACAGGCTTCGATAGAGCAACGTAGAATAGTAAAGCAACTGGCGACGATGAGGGGATGGGGGACCAAGGCTCCACAAGCAATGCCAAGACGTCTACAACATCTTGTCCCAATTAGCTCTCCAATCCCTCGATTCCTCCATGTCGACTACCACTCCATTCCCATTCAAATTCATTTTTTACAAAATTGACAAATTGATAAAATTACAAACTTCAATCAATCCAAAAATGTGGCCTTAACCTAGCTTTGACCTTCTACATTTTAGCCACAATTGCAAAATAAAAAAAAAAAAGAAAAAAAGAAAAAGAGGAGAGACCAATGAAGAAGAAGTTAGACATCATGTTCTAAAAATAAAATTCTTAGTTTTTCTTATTTTTTTTTTAAAAAAAGATATAATCAAGTTAGTAAGGACGGTGTTAAATCCTTTAAATTTTCACCAAATTAAATATAGGCCTTTAGATTATTTTCCATCCGTGGAGAAAAGTAAGTGCCCTCACCATAAACCTGCTCAAAAAAAGAAGAAAAATATCATATATAAAGTAAAAGCAAAAGTGTAACACAAACAAGCAAAATATGTTGGAGAGATTGAAATATATCTCTCAAATATTTGAAGCAAAACTCACATGTGAAATATGGGTCTCTTTGGTAATATTTTCAAAATAGGTGAAAATGGTTTTGTTATAGAAAATGAGAATTTTTTAGGAATTGTGTTGAGAGTGTTTTTGAAATTTTTGCCTCAAAAAGTGTGCTTACAAAAATTTTTAAAACAAAACCAAATAGGGTCTTTAAATACCAAGTTTGTCTTTTGGCACCATGGCGCCGTTACCTGCAAAATTTGGTACAAAATCTAGAGGGCAGAGCGCCATGGTGTTGAGAAGTTGACGTCGCGGTGCCCACTCGTATTTTGTTGATTCCTAATTGTTGTGGCTTTGCATTATTTCAAACCATTATGTCAATCAGTTGTATACTTTCATTTAAAAAAAAAAAAAACTAAATATTTGTTAACAATAAACATATTTGTTGTAGTAGATATGTTGTTTCATGAATAGACACCTTCATGTGAAAGGTTGCATAAGTTACTACGGTTGCATCCGTTCATAAATAAACACCCCTATGTTTATATTAATGCTCCAAAATTTTATCAGTTTCAATCTTGTTCTAGAACATCATAATATTGCTAGTTGTGGTGTTTAGAGTTTGTTGTATTTTAAGAGTAATTTGTCACAAAAATTTCATTAACAAACTTTTGTAGCGAGGACAAATAAAACCTTTAAAAATATATTCTTATATGCCTTAAACCTATTGCTCATTTTAGATTTGTCTAACCTTTATTTTTAGATTTCTACCGCCTTTTTAATAATATCGCTTCTAGATACACTTTTTTTTTTTTTTTCATATAGCTAATTATCAATGGAATATGTGGACCTAAGGATTTGTGAGTCTTTTTCTTCAGCGCGAACACATATATCACATTCAAAAAAACACGTGCATCTTGTGTCCGTCCAAAAACGCAAGGGACTGGTTTACGTTAAAATTTGGGAATGAAAGCTACAGAACGAGAGTCCATCGATAATATGTTTACATACTCATTATTATTTTGAAAAGAAAGTTGGATTTTTGGCGGTTGCAGGGCAATAAAACAACACCTTCTTCCAGCTAAAGGCAAACAGTTTAAACCCCTCCTCCTTATGTTAAAAAAAAAAAAAAATAGATTTATTATGCATACAAATTTAGAACTAAAAAAGAGGATTAGTTCCTATTCCCCCACATACAAAGACAAAATTAAGATTTTATTTCACTGAGGGCACCAATAAAAACTTCTCTTTTAGTTATCACCATTGTTTTTTTTTTTTTAAAGATGCTATCAAAGTTTTCCGTAAAAACTTTTCTTTTAGTTATCTCCATTGTTTTTAGGTCACATCACAATATGTATTTTTTTTGTGTTATTTCCACGTACAACGGTCAAGATTTTACATTTGAACTTCAAAAATCTCTATTAATATTTTTTACCCTAAAATGTTTAGATACCAAGTGAGTTTTTAAAGTTATAATTTGGATACCGTAGTATACAAAAGTTTTATATTACCTGGTAACATATAAGAAATGGCGGAGCAAGAAAATTTTTTTAATAAGGGCTTAATCAATTAAACCAAAATTTTTAACTAAAACACATTGTTATTATTTTAATAAAGTTTAATTTAATTTTTGAGTTTAGAATTTACAAAATTATGAATTTATATAATGTTGCGATTAAGTTGTTGTTTATTTCGTATTTAAAATTAAAAATAATAAATTGTTTAAAAATTTTAGTTTAAACTAAAACTTTTGTTTAAAATTATCGATAAATTCCAGTCTTTATTTATATTCGAGTCTCCAGAGGTCTCGAAGTTATTCAATGTCAACATTAATACTTATAATTCTCCTTGCTGATTTGAAATGAAATTTCCTTTCAAAAGGAAGAAAAAAAAGAAGAAGAAGGAAACACGTCAGAATACCCCACAAAAAGGAAAACCTTTTCCTTTGTCTAAAAAAAAAAAAGATATTTAACTTACTTCATAGATTTTCATCTCCCAAAATAACTCATCGTCAGAATATTCAACACATTTATTTTGTTTTTCTTTCATTAGTTAGAATTTGTTCCCCGGTTTGTCCATAATTAAAAAGGAGACCAATCATTGAGATTGAGATGGAAATTAGGGTTTAGTTATTCATGCATCATTAATACTTATAATTCTCTTTCTTGATTTGAAATGAAATTTCCTTTCAAAAGGAAAAAAAAAAAAAAAAAAAGAAGAAGAAAAACGTTAGAATACCCCACAAAAAAAAGAAATTAACTTTTTTCTTTGTCCAAAGAAAAAGAAATTTAATTTTCTTCATAGATTTTCATCTCCCAAAATAACTCATTGTCAGAAAATTCAACACATTTATTTTGTTTTTCTTTCATTAGTTAGAATTTGTACCCCGGTTTGTCTATAATTAAAGGAGGACCAATTATTGAGATTGAGATGGAAATTGGAGTTTTTTTATTCGGACTTTGGAGGAGTAAAAAAGCCAAAAGAATTTGATTGATAAATTTGTCAAACATGAAGGGCCAAAAATACCCCACATAAGTCAAGAGCCCAATTAACCCTGACTAGTAATATTTTACTACAAACTCTTTAATAACAATCTAGTTGTTTCATTTAAAAAGGACAGAAAAAATATACAAGTTTGTGTACTGTGCGTGAGCTCCCATAAACGTTTAAACCCATAATTTATCACAAAAGCGTTTAATTAATTAAAATCTAGTTTTTATCCTCCTTTGAAGAGGTTGTGTAAGCCCCTTTTTTTGTCACTATGAAATTATGCCAAAATTTAAGCAATGCATAAATTTTGCTCCAACCTCATAACTATACACTATCCTAGGAATTATTTGAGGGTGGAAAGGAGCTCATTCTCCTTTAAGTAAGGTCTCGAGTTCGAGTCTTATGTATAGAGAAACAGGTGTTGGAAGAGCTTCTCCCGTATAGGTCTAACCCAACTCGAATCCGGATTAGTTGGGTTTACTCCCGCTAGACTTAAAGGACCATTTCTGTGGGTTCGTGCCTCTATGTGATAGGTTCGGATACCGAATCATTTTTACCAAAAAAAAAAAAACTAAATTATGTGGTAGTGCACTTGTTAATATTTAAGTTACTTGGTATTTAATTCACACCGTCGTTATTTTTTTAGTACTCATCAATATTTTGAATACGTCAAAAACTCCCGCTCAAAATTGTAATTACAAAGGGCCTTGTTTGTAGCTCATCGGTAACACCTGAATTGTACTTTATTTTTTTATTTTTATTTTTTTATTTTTTAAGGAGCCGTTGGAAAAGCGGTCGACGTCACTGGGGAGATAGGAATAAAGAAAGCGCGTCATGTGAATCGCATGGCACCAGTGAGCTGTCTTGCTGTCATCTTCACGTGGACAATATGTTTTGTTTTTTTAGTTGAAAAAAAAAAACCTACAAATCTCATTCCCAGTCGCGATTGTCCACGCACTTTTATTATATTCTCAGATGCGGACGCGATCTATTATATTAAAAAAAAAAAAAAAACACCTCCTGTTGTTTGTCTGGACTCGGGAGGCAAACCATTACAATTATTTTTTGGGGTTATTTCCACCCACGGCCATTGGGATTTTACCTTTTGAACTTAAAAAATCTCCATTAACATTTTAAAGAGTTAAAAAATCAAGTTAAAATTTAAAATTAAAACTTAGATACTATAATATATAAAAGTTTTATATTACGTGGTCGCATATAAGTAGGGGTAGAGCTAGAAAATTTTTTCGATAAGGGCTTGAATTAAAAAAAAAAATTAAATAAAACGCATTTGTTACTATTTTAATAAAGTTTAATTCAATTTTTGAAATTTACCATTTACAAAATTATAAATTCATATAATATTGTGATCTAATCGTTATTTATTTCATATTTTAAAATTGAAATATAGTAAGTTGTTAACTAAGGTCTTAAACTAAAATTTTTGGTTTAAACAAGGTTATTATAGTGTTTTTCCAGTGTTTTTATTTCAAATTAACCCTTAAATTAAAGTTCCTACATTCCCTAAAAATTCAAAAGATAAAATTTAGGGTCATAGTTGAAACCCTTTTTTTTTTTAAGTTTTAATATAAATATTGTAAAGAATAAGTTTTAGTAGGGACAAAATAAGAAAAAAAGTGTAAAAAAATTTAATATTGGGCTTAAATCATAAAAGAGCCACTTGAGCCAGTGGGGGCGGCTGCCTTCCCTCTGCTTAATGTGGCTCTGCTACTGCATATAAAAGTTTTATACTTAAGCAGTTAAAACTTTTGATGTCAGACCTTGGTTCACAAACACTCTTCTAGACTTTCAGCCTCTTTATTTCATAGATTCGAATCATAGTTTGAACCATTTTGTTACAGTTTTTCTCTCATTGAAATTTAAGTTTATGTTCAATTTTTTGTTCAAACTGTGAACCAAAGGAGTCTTTTGAATTTCTCCTCTTTTGCCGCCCTCTATTTCGTTTTCGTATAAAACTGGAAAAAAAAAAACATGTGTAATCATATGTGCATTTTACACGAGTAAAATTGTAATCAAATCCTAAATTATTTAAAACAATAGCCCTAAATTTTAGGGATCCCTATCTTAACCCTTAAACATTACAATCGTCCCAACTTTACCTTCTGAAATTTTATAAATTCCATTATTGCTACATGTTGCCTGTATACTTCAATACAATTGCTATTTTGATATCCAAAGTTTGATAAATGAATTCCATCGACATTTTTATGGAAAGTTATTATTTTAGAAGTATTGATAAAAAAATATGGTTGCAATATCTTTTGCATTTGGAAATTTTCGTGACAATATCAATAATCATTAGTATTTTCATGAAAAGTGATGTTAATTTTTGTAAAAAGCATAATGTTAAATGATAAAATATCAAATAAATTTTATTGAAATATACTTAAAATATTGACAAATATGTATTTTATATCTATTTTTCAATTAACTTTTGAATGTAGTAAAATTCATCTTTCTTTTAATTTGCTTTTTTAAGTAGTCTTCCAAAATTGTACAAAAAAACTATTCAGATTCCATTTTTTATATAAATATTGTTTAAACTATGAATTTTCGTATTTTATATCTATTTTTACCACCATCAGTGTTTTAGTAAAATTTAAATACTAATCCATGAATATCGAAATTTTCATTCTTAGTTGCAGCTTAAATTGAAATTGAAAATACAAGGCAATTTTGTCCGGCTTGTGAGAATTTGGAAATTGGAAGATTACCAATGGAATTTAGCAATACACATGGAGGTGAGAACTTTTAAAATTCTAGGGGGTGAAATCAGATCAACAATAAAAGTTTAGAGGTAAAACCAGGACAATACAAAAGTTTAGGGGGCAAAGTCAAGGCAAGCCCAAAATTTAGGTTGCTAATTAGGTTTGAATATCCTAAAATTCAATTAGGATTTTACTCTTGTAGGAGCACTATTGAGCACAAATCCTATGTTTCATTAAGGAAAAATGAAACAGATAAGGCAAATTATATGGGTGCAAATAATCCTTTTTTTAAAATAAAAAAGGTTAATTTCATAAATAGTCCCTAAAATTTACTTTTAGTCCCAATTTAGTCTTTAACATATAAAAAATCTCATTTTGGTCTCTAATTTATTATTTTTGTTTTAGTTTTGGTCCCTCTATTAATTAGATGTTACATATTTAAAACTTTTAAAATGTCATACTTTAGTTTCTAATCTATTACTTCCTTTTATAAAAATTAAGAGTTATTAGAGACTAAGCTTTTGAAAGATTAAATTGCTCCAATATCACTGATCTATTTAAAAAGTGACTCGATGGTTTTGGCTTTTTTTAGATGAAACGACCTCAAACTAAAAAAAAAAACAATGCAAAAGGAATCAATTAAGTGACGTCCGTCAAATTTCTCTAATTTTTCAATCACGTAACTATCATGTGACCATCATTTACTTCGAAAAAAGACAAACACTCCTATTTGAATCTATTATCATTTATTTAAAAAAAAAAAACAACTCAAATATCATCTTCTGCAACTCCGGCTAGGTTTAAACTCCATCTCTGTCGATCTCCCCTGCCCAGCCTTATTGTAAGTGGCCATGAGCTTCGACGACGAGAAATAGCCATGAGAACAATAATCACATAAACTAAAACCAAATATAACTTCAATTCAACAATATACTTGGACCAAAAAAATCAAAATCATAGAAACAAATATGAAAACTAGTAGTAAAGCAAACAAATATCAAAGAACAATAAAGAAATAACTCACATATGAAAACCAAACGCCACCGCCACTGGCCATCTTCGGCCTACCCAAAATCACAAACCATCCTTGTACGACAGAGGGGACTCGTAAATAGTTCGGGGCTCGATGGAGGGTATTGTGACTTGGCTTTGAGATGGAGGGGTTGTGCTACATTTGAGGATTGAGACTATGAGTTTCGATGGGCCCGTGCCAAATTTCAAGTGGAGGCAGCGACGGCGAATCGTAACAGCTAAGTTTCAAAGAAAGGTTTGTACTACGACAGAGATGAGCGAAAAAAAGGGGATGGTTGAGGGATGAGCTGGGTCGTTAGATGTGTTTGGGGGAGGGGTGGTTTTGTCAACTCGCGGTGGCTTGATCATAGAGTTGAGGAAGGTGATTTGGAGCGGGGGTTGTCATATTCAATTTTATCGTTGTTGTCGACGGGGATCTAAGACAAGGAGGCACTAGGGGAATGACGACAAGTTGGTGGCAGTGTCTAAGAAAGAAGAACAAGATGAAGAAGAAGAAGAAGATGGAGATGTGCTGGGTTTGAGAGAGACGTCGAAGAGGTGATCACCAGAGACATCGCCTGAGGGAGTGGGTTGTTTGGGGTCCCAATGGCCTGGGTAGAGTGCTTGAGTTTTGGGTTGTCCAGATGGTGATAGTTTTTTCTTTTGTTTTTTGAATTTATTTTATTTTATTTACTTTTTAGTTTAATTTTTGTTTTTTGAATTTTTTTTAGTTTGATTTAGTTTAATTTTTTGCTAAAAATATAATAAGATTGTTATTTTACTAAAATACCCTGAGTTCAATGTCATTTCAGCTAATGATTGAAAGTTTAATTTAATTTTTTAATTTAGAATTTACAAAATTATGAATTCATATAACATTGTGATTCGGTTGTTGTTTATTTTGTATTTTAAAATTGAAAGATAATAAGTTGTTTGGAAATCTTAGTTTAAACTAGTACCTCAAAGTTATTCACATCATCATTAATACTTATAATTCTCTTTGTTGATTTGAAGTGAAATTTACTTAAAAAAAAAAAAAACGTTTCAATACCCCACAAAAAAAAAAAAGAAATTTAACTTTTTTCTTTGTCTAAAGAAAAAGAAATTTAACGTTGTTCATATATTTTCATCTCCCAAAATTACTCATTGTCAGAATATTCAACGCATTTATTTTGTTTTTTTTTTTTTTTCATTAGTTAGAATTTGTTCCCCGGTTTGTGTATAATTAAAAAGGAGACCAATTATTGAGATTGAGATGGAAATTAGAGTTTTTTTATTTGGACTTTGGAGGAGTAAAAATGCAAAAAGAATTTGATTGATAAATTTGTGAAACATAAAGTGCCAAAAATACCCCACATAAGCGAAGAGCCCTATTAACCCAAATTATTACCTAGGACCAACTCATGACTAGTAATATTTTACTACAAACTATTTAATAACAATCTACTTGTTTGATTTAAAAAGGAAAGAATAAAAATCTATAAGTTTGTGTAGCGTGCGTGATTGCCCATAAACATTTAAACCCATGATTTATCACAAAAGCGTTTAATTAATTAAAATCTAGTTTTTTTTTTTCCTCCTATGAAGAGGTAGTGTAAACCCCTTTTTTTTCACTACAAAATTATGCCAAAATTTAAACAATGCATAAATTTTGCTCCAACCTCATAACTATACACTATCCTAGAAATTATTCGGGGTTAATGCAATGGATGCTAATTTTAAATACTAAATTATGTGGTAGCGCACTTGTTAATATTTATTTAAGTTACTTGGTATTTAATTCACATCGTCGTGATTTTTTTAGTACTTATTATTTTTTTACAATCATGTCAAAGTCCCCTCTTAAATTGTAATTACAAAGGGTCTTGTAGCTCATTGGTAACACTTGAATAGTAATTTATTTTTTATTTTTTAAGGTCCTAGTGGGAAAGTGGTCGACGTCTTTGGGGAGATAGGAATGAAGAAAGCGCCTCATGTGAATAGCATGGCACCAATTGCTTTCAAGCTCTCGTGGGCAATATATTTTGTTTTTTTTATTTGCCAAAAAAAAAAAAACCTATAACTCTCGTTACCCGCCGCGATGGTTCTCGCACATTTATTATATTCTCAGATCCGCACGCGAACTATAGTATTAAAAAAAAAAAAAAAACACCTCTTGTTGTTTGTCTGGACTTGGGAGGCAAACCATTACAATTATTTTTTGGGTTGTTTCCACCCACAACCGTTAGGATATCTCCTTTGAACTTAAAAAACTCTATTTTATTACTCTAAATTGTTTGAAATCAAGTTAGAAATTAAAATTTGAGCTTAATACTATAGTATGTAATGGCATATTTGACACAACGTATTATATTATATTATATATAAAAAATACAATGTCATACAATACAGTACAATACGGTGTGCCCTACAAGCTTTAAGAGTTTTTTATTACGGGATAGCATATAAGTAGTGACAGAGCTAGAAAATTTTTCAATAAGGGCTGGAATTAAACCAAAATTTTGAAGTAAACTATCATTTACAAAATTATAAATTCATAAAATATTGTGATTCAGTTTTGTTTATTCGTATTTTAAAATTGAAATATAATAGGTTGTTTGAGAACTTTAGTTTAAACCAAAACTTTTGGTTCAAACTAAGGTCTTAAATTAAAACCTTTGGTTTAAACTAAGGTCATTATAGTGTTTTTTTATAAATTTAAATTGTTACAGTATTTTTAGTTCAAATTAATGGCTTAAACTAAAGTTCTTAAATTTGTTAAAAATTCAAAAGATAAAATTGAAGGTCATAGTTGAAACTTTTTTTTAAGTTTTAATATAAATATTGTAAAGAATAAGTTTTAGTAGGGACAAAATAAGGAAAAAAAAAGTGTAAAAAACTTAATATTGGACTTAAATCATAAAGGAGCCATTTGAGCCAGTGGGGTGGCCTCCTTTACTCGACTTAATGTGGCCTTGCCACAGCATATAAGAGTTTTATAATATAACAGTTTAAACTTTTAATGTCAGAACTTAGTTCACAAACACTCTTCTAAACTTTCAGCCTATTTGTTTCATAGGTTCAAATCATACTTTGAACCATTTTGTTATAGTTTTTTCTCTTATAGAAATTTAAATTTATGTTCAATTTTTTGTTCAAACTGTGAACCAAATGAGCCTTTTTAATTTCTCTTATTTTGTCCCGCTCTATTTCGTTTAAATTGTAAAAAAAAAAAAAAACATGTGGAATCATTTGTGTGTTTTACAAGAGTAAAATTGTAATTGAATATTGAATTATTTAAAACAATGCCCCCCTAAACTTTAAGGATCCTTGCTTTAACCCTTAAACATTGCAATCGTCCCAACTTTATCTTTTGAACTTTTATAAATTCCATTATTACTACATTTTCCTTGTATACTTTAATACAATTAGTACTTCTCCAAGGTTTGAAAAATGAATTCCATCGACATTTTTTTGGAAAGTTACGTTTTTTAGAAGTATTGATATGAAAATATAGTTGTAATATCTTTTGCATTTAGAAATTTTCGTGACAATATCAATAATTATCAGTATTTTCATGAAAAGTGATGTTAATTTTTGTAAAGAGCATAATGCTAAATGATAAAATATCAAAGAAATTTTATTGAAATATACTTAAAATATTGAAAGTATGTATTTTATATTGATTTTTCAGTTTACTTTTGAACGTAGTAAAATCCATCTTTCTTTTAATTTTCTTTTTTAAGTAGTCTTTCAAAATTATATAAAAGAAACTATTCAAATTCCATGTTTTTATATGAATATTGTTTAAACTTCAAACTTTCATATTTTATGTCTATTTTTACCGCTATCAATATTTTGGTAAAAATCCATGAATATCAAAATTTTCATCCTTGGTTGCAACTTAAATTGAAATTGAAAATGCCAAGCAATTTTGCCCGCCTTGTGAGAATTTGGAAATTGGAAGATTACCAACGGAATTTAGCAATATATACAGAGGTAAGAATTTTTAAAAGCTTAGGGGGTAAAATCAAAGCAATATTAAAGTTTAAAGGTAAAACCAGGACAATACTAAAGTTTAGGGGGTCAAGTCAAGACAAGCCCAAAATTTAGGTTGCATAGGTTCGAATATTCTAAAATTCAATTACAATATTACCCTTGTAGGACCACAATTGGGCGCAAATGCTATGTTTCATTAAGGAAAAATGAAACGGAGAAGGCATAGTGAAAGAAATTCAAAGTTTAAGGTAGTAAGATAGGAATTTTTAAGTTTAGGGGTGAAATTATAGTTGATCCAAAATACAAGGGGTATGGTGCAAATAGTCCTTTTTTTTAAATAAAAACGTTAATTTTATAAATAGTCCCTAAGGTTTACCCTCAGACTTGGTTTAGTCCTTAACATGTAAAAAATCTCATTTTGGTCATAATCTATTACTTTGTTTCAGTTTCGGTCCCTCTATTAGTTAAGTGTTAAATATTTAAAACTTTTAAAATATCATATTTTAGTCCATAATCTATTATTTCCTTCTATAAAAATTAAGAGTTATCAAGGACTTAACTTTGAAAGATTAAATTGCTCCGATGTCCTTGATCTATTTAAAAGGTGACTCGATGATTTCGATTTTTTTTAGTTGAAACGACCTCAAACTCAAAAAAACCAATACAAAAGGAATGAATTGACTTATGTGTGTCAAATTTCCCTAATTTTGTGATCATGTAACCATCATGTCACAATCATTTACTTCGAAAAAGACTACCTAATTGAATCTATTATCATTTAAGAAAAACTAAAAAAAAAAAAAAACTCAAATATCATCTTCCTTAACCCCGATGAGGTTTCAACTCCGTCTCTGTCGCTCCTCTCTTCGATCTCCCCTGCCCACCCTTTATACAAGTGGCCATGAGCTCTAACGATGAGAAATAGCCATGCCAACGATAATCATTCAAACTAAAACCAATTAAAACTTCAATTCCACGACAGAATCAGACCAAAAAAATCAAAATCATAGAAAACAAATATGAAAACCAGTATCAGAGCAAACATTAAAAAAAAACAAAGCAAACAAATATCAGAGAATAATAAAAAAAATAACTCACATACAAAAACCAAACACCACCACCATCGGCCATTTTCGGCCTACCTAAATCACAAACCATCCTTGTACTACAAAGGGGACTCGTAACTAGTTCGGGGCTCGATGGAGGGTGTTGTGACTTGACTTTGAGATGGAGGGGTTGTGCCACATTTGAGGATTGAAACTGAGAGTTTTGATGGGCCTATGCCAAATTTCAAGTGGCAGCAGCGACGGCGAATCGCGGCAACTAAGTTTGAAAGAAGGGTTTGTATTGCGGCAAAGATGAGCAGAAAAAAAAGGGGTGGTTGAGGGATAAGTTGGGTCGTTAGCTATGTTTGGGGGCGGAGTGGTTTTGTCAACTCACAATGGTTTGATCGTAGAGTTGAGGAAGGTGATTTGGAGCGGGGGTCGTCAAATTCAATTTTATCGTTGTCGTCGACAGGGATCTTAGACAAGGAGGCACTAAGGGAGAGACGACAAGTTTGTGGCAGTGTCTGAGAAAGAAAAGAAGAAGATGGAGATGTGATGGGTTTGAGAGAGATGTCGAAGAGGTGATCACCAGAGGCATCGCCTGAGGGAGCGGATTGTTTGGGGTCCCAATGGCTTGGGTAGAGTGTTTGAGTTTTGGGTTGACCAGATGGTGTTGGTTTTTTTTTCTTTTGTTTTTTGAATTTATTTTATTTTATTTACTTTTTTAGGTTAATTTTTGCTTCTTGAATTTTTTTAGTTTAATTTTTTGCTAAAAATATAATAAGATTGTTATTTTACTGAAATACCCCTAATATTTGACCATGTGCTTATATGTGATCGAAAAATGAAAGAAAGTTGACGGATGTTAGTCAATTTAGTCCTTTTGGCATTGTTTTTTGAGTTCAATGTCGTTTTAGCTAAAAAAAAGAATTGAGACCATCGAGTCATCTTTTAAATAAATCAGAGACCATTGGAACAATTTACTTAATTTGAAAAATTTGAAGTGAAAAAATAAATATAATGATTCTAAAGCATGTAATTAAAAAATAATTTTATCAAATTGTTAGTGTTGAAATTAAATATTAAATGCAGCGGAAGTAATAGATCATTGACAAAAAAAAAATTCTGAAAAACTTTATTTATCGGAAATAGTTATATAATTTTGATTAGTAATAGAAAATTTTGAGAATTTTTACAAACCTCTTGAAGACCTATTAGGGTATTCTAACTTTCCTCTTTGACACTATGATCTTCCAAGCCAAGTCTCCACACCAATAGAAAGACGAGTGGGAGTCAAAATGTAAAAATAAATTAACCTTACACTTTTCTGGATCTGCTATATAATCAATACATGATATAGCATAACTTTTTTTTAGAGAAATAACTCAGTTTGTTTTTCCTTTATAAGTATTCTGTAAAAGTTATATGAAAAGTTGATGAGATAACTGTTATTTCTATCTTTTTATATTCGAGTAGTTAGTTTTTATAATTAATTTTAAATTTAAAATAACCACCCTATTAGATATATAGGAATGAAATATACGCCAGTACCTTATCTTTTTTTTTTTTTATATATTTTGAAACGAATCTTGATATATGTGATTCTATAATATATATATATATATATATATATATAATATTTGTTAAAAAAATGAAAAACACGATCCCTTTTTCAAAAAGAAAAATAATCATGTATGATGTGATCTTCTTAAATATAATATAATTAAATCTTATAGATGGATATATTTAAATTTAAAAATAAATTATATTTATTTAAGAATAAATTTTAAAGTAATTAATAATTTAATTTTGTATTCATGTCGAAAAAGACAAAATATGGTCCCATCACACATGTATCACACACAAAATTAAAATTATATTTAAATAATATTATTCAAATATTATCAATTAATTAATTTAAAAACATACTTAACTAATCTTATTAATTAAATAGAATCAATAACTAATCTCATTAATTAAATAGAATCAATCAATTAATTAACTATCTTAAGTGTGAAATAATTAACTAGCTCAGTTAAATGCGACAACATTTATTACATTATATTATGTGTCACAAAAATTATTTTCCTATGTCACATTAATATCTTAAATGTGAAATAATTAATTCAGAATTCAATAATTCTAAATTAAATATATATAATTCATTCTATGCATTAAATCCAATACAGCGTTATAGAGGTGGTGTTAGGGACTTATAGACTTATAACCTAAGTTCTAATAAATTTGACAAATAATTAAACTCTTTAATTAGTATGCCAAATTTAACTCTACTAAAAAACTTAAAATTGAACTCTTGAGATTATAGTGAAATTACTTAAAGAAAATTAGCGAGTAGTCTATTGATATAATCTTTACATATAAGTCAGTCCTCTATAAACAGTTCATAATAAGAGCTAGGTTCAATTTCCTTTTACCTCTCTTATTGCATCTTATTATTAAGTTTCAATAATTCTTTAATGAATAGTTAATTCATAATCTTATTATAAACGAGCACTCTACTATTCAAACCTCAAATCATCACTCAAGAGAGCAATTTTTTTAACTTTCATAAGAAAAGAATGGATTCTGTATCTATATAATATTATTCCCAGCCGTTTATTTTATTATGTTTTCAGGATGCTAAGTTATGATATATGTTTAGAAAACTTATTATGAAGTCAAAAAAACATAATGTCATAAATAGGAGTCCAATAAATACTCAGGATTATGACTATCAAATATATGATCGTTATAGTGACAAATTTAAATACTCTATTTGTAACGGATAATTATTAAAGATTCATAATTTATTTGATCTAATCCTATATAATCTCATTATATAAAATACCTCCAGTCTAATGTCTCTATATTAATATCTCAGATAAGACTATTTCATTCTAAACGAGAATGGACCATACTTGTAATATTTAATTAAAGATCTAAAACTTTAATTAATTATTATGATTATTTAAATTATTATCTATAAATTTTATCTCTAATCATATAACATTTATATGTTAAATTTATAGTCACATAAATAATCATAAATTTTTTTTTATGTTTATAAAAGTATTCATAATACATATAAGCAACCAAAATAATTACAAATGTTATTTTATTTATTTATTAACAATATATGTAATGTCGTAGCTTATAGGGCATCAATCCTAACAATTAGTATGGTCGATTTTAATTTAGAAAAAGTTAAGTTGAATTGTTAATACCAACATGTAAGTATTAGATAATAATCATTTTAAATAACAAGCTATCAATTATGATTTATACATATATATAATAATATATGGTGTCAGATAATCATAATTCATAACATCATAGTTACTATCTCTATTGACAGAAAGTGAAAAACTATATATAATACACTGACATCATAGTCAAATATTTAGCTTTACCTTTTTAAAAAGGTTAAAGCTTATCTAAGTAACAATATGATAATTATTTTTGTTTTAGTTGCATGAATCAAAATCATCATATTTAATTTCTCATTTTAGTTTTTAATTTTTTTAATTTTAATCCCTATAACACTTTGTTAATGGAGACATCAAACATGAAATAAAATAGTAAATTAGGGACCAAAAGTGTAACAAAATAATAGAATAGGGATCAAAACGGAATATTGTAAGAATATTTGTTAAATATTTAACAACTAATTAATGGAAAGACCAAAACTAAAACAAAATAAACGCTTAAAGATAAAAATGAGATTTTTTAAATGTTAAGGACTAAAATTGGATTAAAAAGGGACTGAAGGTAAAATAAATCTTAAGGACCATTTGAGAAGTTAACTAAAAAAAGAAAAAAAATTATTAGTTACTTACTTCAAAGATAAAAATATGGGTGAAATATTGGAGTAAACTAGCAGTATATAGCGGTGCATTTTTTGGATATTGATAAACAAATGGAAAAAATTATAAAAATTTACTTTTAACATTTTTTAACTAATAAGAGTGGAACAAACATTTCAAAAAAATTGTTTGAACAAACAAAATTTACATGAGAAATTTTACAAATATTAGGTAAAGATTTCAAATAAAAAAGGTTATATAGAACTCAAGTATAGTTAGGATTTTATATGAAAGAACAAATGACACAATAGTGACCACTAGAGTGTTTGATATTGTCAGCTTCAACCAAAATGTTTGATTATTATAGTATAAAATTCTTATATTTTACAGTGTCAAAAGAGTTATAATGTATATCTAGAACATTCTAGGATGTTTGTCATGGTGGTGAAAACTGTTGTTTGTAACTGTTTTTACTATAGCATGTGAGAGTTTTACACTGTAGTAACTTTTTTCTTTTTTACTGTAGCATATGAGAGCTTTATATTGTTTATAGTTGAAATAATGTCACCAGAAAGTGTTTCATAATGCCATTTGTTTAGTAACTACTAACACAAAATCCTACTTAGGAATGCTCACAATTGAAAAATGCAGCAGATCATTGGGCATCGTCAAAACAAATGAGGGCTTTGATCACTTTATATTCTCTTCTTGGTCTTTGCATATGTATATGTCGAAGAGCAAATCTAGCAGATTGCTCGCCTTCACTTGTTTCTCGACAGTCACCACATGATCCTCTGGTAGAAATCATTGTCGTGTTAACATACTCCTGTAAGGCCCTACCCAAAGCTTTATAAAAATTCAACTACTTCAAAGCCCGGCTTTTGATACCGTATTGTATATTTCATATGTTTCCGGGAGCGGGAGCTGAATGTCCTTGGCTTTGACATGACCTGTAAAATGAGTGAGAACTGTTTATGCATTATTGTGTACAATTTACTAGGCTTTGTATCCAATCTTTAAAAACTAATCAAGGAAAAGAATGGCTGCCTCATCGGAAACTAATCAGAATCGGTGCCTAAACTAAGCTAGAACTAATTATCAAATAGAAGGAAAAGAAATAATACTCGTATGAAGGGCGGGTCCTACCTAAAATGCAATCACTTTGTTAGTTAAAGAATTTTCCTTTTCTTAAGGTAGGAATACACGAGGAAAAATCCCAGAACAGCACCAACAATTATCCCAGCTGTTGTTAGCCAGAATGCAAACTGCATCAAGTAATACAAGTAATTAATGATAAGTCACATCAGAAAGTGGCAATCGCTCGAGGCAAAATTAAACGGTTGTGTTCGGTTAGAACCAGACCGACATACCACATGCTCTTCAAGATAAGATCTCAAGTTCATGCCGAAAATACCTGCAAAACAAAACAAAGTCTTTAGACAAGTTCAAAGTGATAAGATTAGATATATATCTGGAACAAATGATGCAAAATTTGCCAGTCGAAAGTGACCATTCAAGATTTTTAACTTATCTATTCTTCCCAGCGAAATAAATAGATAAAAGAAGGCATCCTTCTTAGGTGAGTCTGAACAGAAATTAGGTCTAAAAATATTTAATTCAATGAATAAGGTATCAAGAGATGACATGCATCGCAAAGTATTTTCGCTTTTTTTTTTTTCAAATAGCAACCAAGGCACAGAGCACACAAGCTAAAATTCTGAAGAGAATTAACATTCCTTGCTACTATCGTGTGCAATACTTGACATCCAAGATAGCTCAGATCATTAATCATTATCTTGAATCCTCAAAAACAGAAAAGGATGTTATCCAAAGACACAGCAAGTTCCCGCGAAAGAATGACATAAATGTCATCCACATTGCCAAATAGACAACCAGTTAGACTTGAGAACTGTTAACATTTCCTAATGGGGTCTTTGCTTTTTTATTTTATTTTATTTATTTATTTTTTTTCTTGTGTGTATGAATTGTTACGTACCTGCAACTAAAGCACCAACTGCTACACAAAATGTGCCAACTTGAAGCAGCAATTCTACCCTACTAACCTCAAGCCTCCGAGAACTGATTAACAGAATAATTAAAATTAGTATTATACAAATAATTGCTTATAGCTGCTCAAAACAAATAAGAAAATCTCTTCGGTTGTGGTTCATTTAACTAGTTTCCTGGAGGTATTAGGAAAATTGGTACAACCTTCTTTTAATTGTGTCATCATCATTAATTTAAACGCCAACTATTGAAAACAGAAAGGGGGCAAGTATTGACTTTATCATTATTATTTTTCAATTTTTTGCATCCATAAAGAGTAGACAGAAGCAGACTTTATTGCAGTGCACTAGAGTAGCGACAGAGATGGAATTAGCATACAAAGTATACACACAGAAACACCACTATTGCAAATGTTGAAAAAATAAAATCTGCCATGTTCATAGACACAAATATATCATGTCAAGTTTTATTTTCTATTTTTTATGTCCGTTTTTAAATGTCAAATAAAGTAATTCTGGAAGCATTCGTAGTGTATGTTAGTTAAGACGTGTTTCGATCCCTTTTCATGCCGTCATTTTTCTACTGACAATAAGTTGGGTCTTTACCTTTTACTTTCCACACAAGGAAACATATGTACTAGTTCACAGTAACTCAAATAATTCACAGTAACATTGATAGCTATGAAGCTAATCATTATTATCACAACGTTCAGAAAGAAACTTGACAGGTAAATAAGTAGAATAGGATCAATCTTTTCTTAAAAAAAAAAAAAAAGATCATTAAGAAATGCATTGAAACCTCAAATTGACAGCTATAGAATCTTCCATTTCCTTTGCAGAATCAAGAAGCCTTTCAGCCTGACCATGACAAGACTCACATCTGCATTTAGAATACAACAGTGAGGTCAAACTTCTGAAGACATCATAACCTCTGTTATAAGAAATATGTTCCTTAACATCCGTGTCAAGATAACAGCTAAACTAGAAGATCTCAGAGTAACAAATAAACAGTTTCAAAGCTCTGCATTAAACCCCAATCATTCCATTAAACTAAGAATATAGATTTGTAACATATGCAGATTCATAAAGCATTCCCAAAAACCAGCTTGTGGCCAAGTAAAACCCATCATTTGAATTCAAAGGCAATTAAAGTTTCTCTGTACTAAAAACACAGGCACAAGTGTATTTGCTTGAATAAACACAGATACGTAGAAGTATGTGCGTGCACGGGTGTTGCAAATGATGCAGTGAACCAATGCAGACGTAGTGCATGAGCAAGCGAAAACTTTATTGTCGATGTAAAATATAAGCATGAATCCTAAAGACAACTAGGTAAACATATTACATAATGTATTGGCCACAAACTATGAATGCATATTTGCCATGCGGATGAGGTAGGATCGCTAACCTTTGGAGATAATTTTCCAGAAGCATCTCAATTTCTTCTTCCTCCTCTGTATATAACAAGATTAATCCAAACATAAAGTTACAATAGTGATCGTACGTATTAGAACATTGCTAGCAACCCACAATTAGGACTCACCCTCAGCAATCTGCTTTTCTAAGGCAGCAGAGCATTCGAATTCTCCAGTGCCCTTCTTGAGTGTGCAGTTCCGGCCCAAAATACACATACGGCGTATTTCATCAGTGTCCTCCAAAAGATCAAGAAGCATTTGTCTGAGAGCCCCTGCTCGGGAATCCAGTTCAACCTTCGAAGGAAGAGAGGGACCGTTTAAGATGAAGAATAAATGTGCATGCTACTAAAAGAGAGGTTACTTACATAGATAGTTTCCATAAACTATACCAAGGTCTGCTTGCTTAAACGAAGTTGCTCCAATATGTGTGCCGTTAACCGATTTGGCAGAATCTCAAGTAGTGCTTGAACCTGGAGGAAATAGAAAGAAGAAATTTTTTTATCACATATCCATTCCAGACGTAGCATCGACCAAAAACTCATCACATGCTATATAGTGGAACAAAAGGACGTTCAACACTATGATGAAAACAGGGAGACAATTATTATATAGAAAATTAGCTGATCAGTTCTGGTATTTTCCCATTATTTACACTACTGTGATAAAAAAAAAAAAAAAAAAAAAAAATACACGAAAGAGCATTTGCCAAACTTAAAGGTCCCCCAGAATAGCTAATTTTGCACTCGCAAAAGCAATTAAAATTTGATGTTCCAAGAGAATAATGATCTTCAACATTTTCCTTTCCAGGTTTCAGATTTAATCTATTTACATACATGGATAACTGAATATAGTTTATAATCAGTCCTCAAAAAACAAATGAATAAGGAGGAAAAAAAAATATTAATATACCCACTATGTTTCCATACTCACACGAGGTTCTAAATCCATTAGATTCTTTTCTAAGCGCTGTATTCTTGAAAGCAGCGCTGCTTCCACGACCTGAAATTACATCCAAAGGCTTTTTCAATGCCTTGCATAACATTACAGACGTAACAAAACTAATACGTATAATAAGTTTGAAGGTATATGCATAATCATAAGACAGATTAGTACAAGTAAAATACAAAAGTTAGCTCTCAAGGTTATGTCAATTTTCATGGTATGCCAGTATGCACGATTTATCAACCGCAGTTGAAGTTTGAACCTCCCAGAATAATGCGTCATCATCTTCTCTAATGAACTTTTAACATTTCTTGAAAAACCTTTACTTACCGATTGAGACCAAGTTCCTCTTTTGTATTGCACCGAAAAAAAAAAAAGTTTACACGACGCGACTCAGAAGTAAACAAGGTTTTTTGGGGTAAGATTCAAGGAGACAATATCCGGCACCAGTTGCCAACTCAGAAGTAACCAAGCAAAGATTACACAATGAAACTGCACGCCTAATATCACTTACAGATCAACATAACAATATAAACTCATTGAAAAAAGACAAACAAACCTCAAGCATAAATGGCATTGATGGTGCCCCATTCATGTTTTTGGGGTTCAGCCGAGGCAACAATGTCTCTATAAAAGCTTTCCCGCCTTTACTGAAAACAAAAAATAGAATCCAGAAATGTGAGTGCGCTCAGAATATTTAGAAACAGAGTTCAGCGGACAAAACTGAAAAATCAAATTACAACATAATAAGAACAATCAAGGGGATGAAACTCACCGATTGTAGTCAAATATAAGGACACGTTCTTGCATCGCAATTGCTCGAAGTGAGCCTAGATTTAGAAGAATAGCATGTTCACGGACCTAGGAGATGAACCACAGAACCAGATAAGTAAATGTAACATTCTTGACAAACAACCAAACACCACTAGACTTTCAAGCTTACATTCGGCCACAATACTGATAACTCCGTCATAATTATCGCAACACAAGAATATACATATGCATTTTAGTTTATGAAGACTGAATAGTTGACAAACAAATTTATACAGAAGTATCCTTGTTTCGTCAGAACTACATCGTCGTTTTCTCGTCCCTGTGTTTTCTAGCTCCTGGCTTCTTTTAGGATGCACTTTGCCCTCCATTGAAGTTTTTAATTTACACGAGAGCAGTGTCATTTCCATTTAACAAAGAAAGATAAAATAGAGGCCATTTCAAAGAAAAAAAATCAATAAAATTATGAGAAAATCAATTCAAATTCAAATTTTCGTTGTCCAATGAGAGATGAAACCAGCCCACTTATACATACATATCACATTATCAAACTAATAGAAATGTAGAATGCGTAACGTATAAAGTACAGTACTAAGCATGTTTGTAGATAACTATATTAAGAAGAAAAAAGAGATAAAATTTACAGTTAGTTAGGAAAGAAATCTGATTGAAATAGACCAGTAAGAATCCAATAATCAAGAAACGAACAATACCAGCAAAGAAGGCACAGAGTTTGTCAAAAACAATGATGGGTCAACACTCCGAATATCACGCGGACGAAGCCCTGACAATAAAAATATTCGTTATATATATATATATATATATATATATATAAAACTAGGTGATAAATAATAAGGACTTATAACGACCCTTTTTGAAGGCGAAAAGGGTTATCAAAATTATAAATAAATACCACAAGGAAGATGGCTCTCTCTCTCTATAATAAGTAGGCCGTTTTTAGAAAAAAAGGTTGAAATCAATAGTTTTTGTTTAAAAACTATATCATGTAAGAGTTTTACATTTTATTTTTTTATTGTAATAAATACAAACTTTATACTATACAATTAATGGTTAAAACAGCTCTTTTCAACGGCTTAAAAGATAACTGCAAATACAACCATTTCATTTCTTTTTAAAAAACTGCAAATATATTTTCATAAAAAATAAACTCAAAAATTGCTAACACAACGATTAAGAAGAAAAAAAAAAACTGAAATACGACTGAAAAAAAATCACTCACCACTTGACTTGAGTAATTGACGCCTGTTGATTTTCCTGGTAGCAATAGCACCGTCTAACTTCACTTCTACCACCTAACAATAAAATTCATAATTACGTTATCTAATTTTATTATTATACCTTTTTTTGTACATACTCAAATTTTGTCTCATTTTTTATGTCTTAAATAATATCTAACTAATATTATTAAATAGTATCTAACTAATTTTATTGTGATATGTAATTTAATGAAAAATATGTAAAAATTAATTAAATATTATTTTAAACTTTTTAAATCATATGTTATAGTATAATTAGTTAGATACTACTTAAGACATCAAAATTAAAGAGAAAATTTAAAGCAAACACATAAATGCTATTTCAACTTTTAAAATAACGTATCATGATTGGTTGGATATTATTTAAACCTTAAAATTTAACAAAAGATTTGAAGGAAACACATTTGCTTTATTGTCAAAATGAATTAGTGATAATTAGAGCTCTATGTCTATGGAAGACACAAATCGCAATACATCTTTATGATTTGTTCATAGAAAACTCAATAACAACGAAGGAAACCAAAAAAATTAATAGATAAGACCTCGTAGACTGGCTCGCGAATCCCGAGAGAAAGAGAATCACCAAACGACGACGTAGAAACCCTCAGCGAATCCGTAGTAGTTTCGTTAGCAGCAACTGTCGAGGGTCCGTCCCCATCACAGTCGCTGTCGCCGCCACCCTCGCCGTCCGTTCGGACTCCGCCGTTTCCTAGGGACTCTGAATCGTTCTTCCACTGGTCCTCCGCCGTCGCCGATCGGAGGCATTTGGTCCTCCACGGAACCCTCACACCAACCGGAGCAGCAAATAATGCGGCGCAGAGCTCAGCGTTCTTCCGCGGGGACAGACAGAAGAAGAGGGTGGCCGGCGATGGCGTCGGGGCCGGCGCCGGAGAGTGGAGAGGGAACTGGAGGATACAGGGATGAGGAGGAGAGAGAGCCATTGACGATCGTTGGGATGGTTTCGGACATGAAAATTCTGGTAATCGTTGGTAATGGCTTTTCTGTTGTTGCTGTTGGTTGTTGTTGGTTGATCTCTGTGTTATAAAACTAGTCTGCAAGCAACGAACAAATGGCCAAATGGAGGAAGGGGAATAATTTTTTGTGGATAATATTTTATATCTTATTTATAATTTATAATTTAATTAAAAAAAATGAAAAGACCACTTTTAAAAAAGAGAGCCATTGGTTGCTTCACCTCCCTTCTACCTAAGTTCAAAAAAAAAAAAAAAAAAAAAAGCTCTTAATCTTATCTTATGTGATGTTTGAAAGGTGATAGAAACCATTGGTTAGAACTATTTTTAATGTAACATGTGAGAGCTTTACACTGTAGTAATTTTTTTGTTGTTACTATAATATGTGAGAGCTTTATACTGTTCATAACTGAGTGATTCTTACCACTATGCCAAACAAGGGGTTAGATTTTGTTGTGTGTTCTAAGTCTCACTTTCAAGTTCAACCTACAAAGTATTATTAAGGGGGCGTTTGTTATGCAATAATCAGTAGGAATCATATTCCCAAGAAAATGATGGTAGAGAATATGATTCCCAAGAACTAAGATTATCACGTTTGGCTATACATAGGAATCTTCTATTAGATTTTTAAGAATAATACATTACTGTGTTTGGTTGTACATAAAAATCTTGTATAATTGACAAAATAATTTATAGTATTAACATTAAATGTATTAATATAATATATTAGTACTAATATTAAATAATAAAATAATATTATATATAATTTAACATTAATATTACTATGAATATTTAATGTTATTAATATCATTATTATTAAATAATTATTATTTTATATTAATATAATACTTTCTTTATATTATATAAAAATATTAATTTATAATA
>CAMOHE010030179.1:0-15612 GCA_946598075.1 Artocarpus hirsutus | reverse complement strand
GCTATTTATAGGCCCGCGGTATTTTTTTGGTTAGTTCTGGATTTCTAATTTGGAGTCCTCCTCTTAATCGAATACTATTACTTTCTAATTTTGTTTTCCTGATCAGGACCGAGTCAATGAGGTTGCGGAATGTGGACAAAACGTATCGAGCTAGCAATTGTTTATTTATATTTTTGGACTCGTAACATTTAAAAACTCATTTAATAAAACAACGGAAGGGGAATTATAGAGGGACAAGGATACGACAAGCCAGAGAAATATCTCCCTTTCTCTTTCAAAAAGAAAACAAAAAAGAAAAAGAAAAATCTCAGAAAAGTACATATTTTCTATTTCATTCGGGACAGGAGGTTTTGGTACGGAAAACTTTTGCAGGAGAAAAATAACAAACAATTTGTGTTGCATCTAATATGCTGCCTAACTTTTTTAAAAAAAACTTGATATGCTGCCTAATGTTCTCAAATACATACGTAGGAAAGGTTCTTCAAATCTAATGTTTGATTGATTCATGCCATTTAAAAAATAATTACAAAAAATGTCACAACAGCGTCATCATACTATAATGGAAATATCAAATATAGCCTTAAAATACTAATAAAAAAACATCTAGTATCATGGCAGTATCTGGGCATGTATCCACCAAGATATTGACTACTAGTCGGTTATTATTGAGTTACTGAGCAGTAACCACCGAGTGACTAGCAGGCGTAACTAGAATCTATTAGAAACCGCCATTATTGGCAGTAGCCAATTTGAAAAAATAAAAAATTTTAAATAAAAATGTAAAAATATACAAATCCATCAAAGCTACACAGATTACAAAAATCCAAACATAACACAAATTAAGAAAACGTAAAGAAATTATAGAACTCAACTAAAGAGATCATAATCTAAACTTCAGCCGAGAGATCTTCCTCATAACGACATCTGACATTCCTTCATTCCGACGTCGGGGAGGCATCAAGATTGCTAACTCAACGAAGATGCTGGATGATTTTTTTTTTTTTTTTACAGCATCTTAGATTTCACGGTGGAGAAGCTTAGATTGATGACACAAAGAAAATCGATGGCAACCGTGGTGCTGTGAACTTCATTGCCAGGGAGCAAATAGGCCTTAACAATGGTGTAGGGGCTATAGCAAAGAGGTGGTGTCTTGTGGTAGTGGCATTTGTTGGAAAACGAGTATACAGCGAAATTTTAAAAATTTTAAATCGAAGTATATTTTAAAACACAAGTTGCACATGCTAAATACATAAATTAATTACAGATCTTACTAACCTCTTTTATATATCGAAGTGGGCTTGAATCCGTATAGAGAAGAGCATTCTAGAAAAGCCTCAACCAAGTGGTCTTTTTTGCTATTCTCTATCCAAGATTGAAGTGTGGGTGGTTAGACGTTGTACAGCTCTTCCTCTGGTGACTCCTTCCAACCACCTAAGAAGACCTAGAACTAAGGATCTTGATGTTGACCAATAGTTCTTAGAAAGTTTCAGAGTTTCTCAAACTAGAGTACTCACTCTATGCTTCTTAACTGATCTAAATAACTACGAAAACTAACCCCCTATTTATAATGGTCGAATTTGGGGTTAAACCTTATTAGATTAGGCTTCAAAATTCGAGTCTGGATCAACTTCTGATGAAAAACATGTCTAAAATGTGTATACTGATTATCGCACGGTCGGTAGGCCGATCCTATGGATGGGCCTACCGAACTTACTCAATCGGCAGGCCAAAGTTTTCCATCGGCTTGTTGAACTTACGATAATCTTGATCCTTGAAAATATCTTATTTTGCACCTAAAAATCTTAGATAAAGCCTCAGTTTAATTCAAATAACTCAATAGAGAAATTATCTGATTAAAATAGTCATATCCAAATAATCTCATAGAAAATAAAATATTACCCAAATAATGCAACATGTTTATCTTAAATTAATTTAAAAAATTAATTCAATCAATAAACTAACATGAATTATTAAATCCAATACTATCGAATTTCAGCTAATCTAATATAAGTTACTAATATGCAGGAAAAACATGTCGTATCGTTATAGGATTTATAATGAGCTAGTAAAGGGGACCCGATGGACATATATAGTTCAAGCTCCTATTATTGAGGGTGAGCTCGGCGCTACCACTGAGAAGCCTACCCCGAGTGCCCGGCCAAACAGCTCGGCAAAGCTACGAGGAGCTTACAACTGATCCCGATGAGCCTGGATCTCTTGTCCAAGGTGCTTTTTAGGGTTTCTCGGGTCGCACCTCGACAGGTTGCCTCCTCAGGTCAGAGATCAGCTCAGGTCAGTTTACCCTTACTCACAAATAGGCTGCAACTCACCATCATTGGCCAATAGATGGCATATAACTCACCGTCAGATAGGAAGTAATCCACTGACAAAGGGGCACGACACTTGTCCTTTGCCACCTGACACGCCTTGATGTGACACTTAGGTCGTGGGCAAAACCCACCTAACACTCTATCCAGGTGATAGCCTATAAATATGATGCATTTATTGCATTTTGGCATGCATGCTACTTCTCACCTAACAAGCTCCTATTCTCTACCAAGTAACCCCTGCCTTGAGCGGCGAAGAGCCCTTGTCTATTGACTGACAAGGATTCTTGTCTCTGAAGCATCCCATTTGTCGCAGGTCCTCCCAAACAGGCAAAGACGAGTAAGGGAGAGCTGAGCACTGTGTACAGCCACACGTGGTGTTGATCTGTTGCTAATTTTGATAAGCATCAACATTTTGGCGATAGAAAGAGGGCAACCACACCTTCATTTGAAGTCTCCAGCTGCAAAACAAAGAATAGAGATGGAAACTCGAGGTAATGCCCAAGATGATACAGCCCGACAGGGGGAGTCGAGAGATACCCAAAGCCGGAATCAACCGGAATCAAAATCCGGCTAGACCAAGTGGCCACCCCCGAGCCATAAGATCTCGATCTAGAGGTTGGGGAAGCACGGCGAGGGCCAACAAGTGCAGGATCCGTGTAACGCCCTTAAATTTTAAAGTAAGGTTACTTACGTTAGGTTTAATTATTAAGTGTGCTAGTGTAATTTTCGTCATTAATTTCAGTCACTTAAGGATTTTATTGCATTTGTTATATTTAAAATTTGATTTTGGTTTTAAAATATAAAATGACATTTTTATACCATATTTTCTCCATATTTACAAAAATGCCCTTAGGCCTCTCTTTTTCTTTTTTCCTTTACTCTTTCTTTTCATTTTCACCTTCCCTCTCTCTCTTTCTTCCTTTCACGCTTAGTCCACTCTCTCTCTTTCTTTCTCTCAAAAAATTTGATTTCAAGCTTCATTCTCAAGGATTTGAGCAAGAATTGAAGTTCAAATTATCAAGTTTTTAACCCAAAAACACCATTAAAGGTTAGTTTTCCCCTATTCTTAAAATTTCAAAGTTTAGATTCTAATTTGTCAAATTTTCTTTGATTGCTGAATCTAAACTCAATTAAGCTTAGATAATGTTTAATCTAAGCTTATAAGACTTGTTTTACAATGAATCTAAACTTTATTTGAACCAAATTTGGTTTAATCAAGTTTTTACATTTTTCTTAGATTTTCAAATCTATTGTGAAATTGAGTTTAAATTTGGAGAAAATGGTTCAAACTTGTTCTATTATGATTTCCTATGCTTTCTATATGATTTTTCTGCTTTGGGATTGAGAAAACAGGTTTTAATTTGAAGTTTTAAGCTTAGGGAGGTCGAGACTCAAAGTCTCAGATCCCCTGATTTTGCCAGTTCGACAAGCCAAACTTGATCATCGGTAGGTCGAATTCATACAACTGGCAGACCGAACCTAGAAAAGTTTGGCTGATCGAACTTGGTTTTTCGGCAGGCTAAACTGTGCAGTTCGGTAAGCCAGACTAGGATGTTTGGTAGGCTGACTGTGGACTTGAAAAATAATATTTGTCTTCCATTTTTAATGTTTAATGATTCTGAAATGTTTCAAAAAGGATTATAATTTTGTACTATGATTATTTTGAATCAAAAGGCACACTGATAATTAAACTGACATAATGATATTTATTAAATATCATTTCTGATTTTGAATGTAGTTTTTAAGCTCTTAAATAATGATTGGAGCTTATGTTAAATTTTATTTGGACCTTACGTTATTGGATTTGAAATGAGGTAGGATATTTTCATCCCTTCCTTTGGTAGCCCTTTTTAAGTTGTTTTGGCCAAGTCTATTTCTTAAATGTTTCCTTTTAATAATGATTTCTGTCATTCATTTTGAAGAAATGTATTTT
This sequence comes from Artocarpus hirsutus, assembly GCA_946598075.1. Taxonomy (NCBI): domain Eukaryota; kingdom Viridiplantae; phylum Streptophyta; class Magnoliopsida; order Rosales; family Moraceae; genus Artocarpus; species Artocarpus hirsutus. The sequence continues at coordinate 11,349 of CAMOHE010030179.1, read as the reverse complement.
GATATTTCTTTTATATTTTCAAAACCCGTATGATGACGTCTTATCAAGATTTGTTGAAGTAAGTATTTATCAATCTTTATAAATAATTTTTGAGATTTGTTTTAGTCAATATGATTTGTGGATGATATTTTAAATAACTTGTTTTTAACTAATTATCCTACTGAGCCTTCCACTCACGTTTTTTTTTTTTTTTTTTAAATATCCCCCTTCTAGGTTTAAAGAGAAAGGATGGTCCCAGGATCAAAACCTGGCTCTTGGGATTAAAATGTATTTTCTCAGAACTGTGGTATGACACATGCATTGTATGACTAGTCTCGATGTCGTCGTTTATATTAGATACATATTCTGATATATTTTGTAAATGATGATTTATAGTGATTTTGTTATTATTATTATAAACTATATCTTATGATGTTGTTTTCGTCTTTGTAAGACCTACCACTTGCTTAATTTCAAAGACGATTTATGATGATTTGTAATGATTTTGTATTATTAATTTTATGATTTACTATTTACTTACCTACCCACCTTCGTGGCTAGCTTCCACGTGATGGTGACTGCCGATGAGATTATTTAATTTCGATGATGTTTATTTCAAATGAGAAATCTACTTTATTTATTTACTTTTTCTTTATTTACCTTGTTTATTTTTTTATTACTGACCCCCTCCCCTGGGCGTCATAATCCTTTTGGCCAAGACCCAATTTGCAAACTAACAAATGCAATTTAGATACTCACTCAGTAGCTCGCACAACAAGCTCAACATCAGGTTGCTCCTTGCCTCCTACCTCTAGCCTTGGTTGACTAGGCTTGGAGGTTGGGCAGGATGGGATGCCGCCGACCCTAGTGAAGCCGACTCTGAGTGCTCCGAAGGCTCTACACATGGCGTCTCGGCTAACATTAGACTCGTCCAGGAAGGATGACTTAGCCCGTAGGGGGCACGAGTTTCGTCACCACAAGGCTTGCGAATATCCGTGTTTGACCAACTCGAACGCCGGGGAGAAGCACAGTAGGGTTGCCAACCTAGGGCAGGTGACCGCATGGAGAGCGGAGCACCCTATAAGGTCAAACTGCTCGAGGATAGGAACAGTCCTGGTTCTGGGAGTTACAACGCCAAATTGACGAGATCTACAACAATCGCTTTGGCTTGGATGACGTAGGCGCCCTAGACCCGTCGTTCACAGACGCTATTATACGAAGCCCTATGTCACCCAAATTTAAGATCCTGCTAATCAAGGTGTACGACGGGACCACAGATGCTAATGAGCATGTTGAGTTGTACCGAGGACACATGCTCCTTCACAATGCTAACGACACAGCAATATGCAAGGCCATTTTAGTGACCCTTACTGCACCAACTCTGCAATGGTTCTGGCGACTCGATCCAGCCTCCATCACATCTTTTCGACAACTTTTAGATGCCTTCTCGGTGACCTTTTCCACGACCAAAACGAGGAGGAAGGAGATTACCTACTTGTACGCCGTTAAGCAAGGTGAGGGCAAGTCAGGGACTACATAAATAGGTTTACCTAAGTAGCCCTCGAAGTCAAGCACGTCAAAGACGAGACCCTCAAGCATGCTTTTGTAGGGGGTCTCCAAGACGAGAAGCTTACTTGGTCATTGGCCTTTGAGCAGCCGAGCACGTTTTCACAGATGCTCGGCTATGCATAAAGGTATGTTGATACGGTTGAATACATGTAGAGTTGTAGAGAAGAAGCTAGTCATAGTGGCATAAAGAAAGAGAAGAAGCATAAGAAAGCACCAAAATAGGCCAATACCGAGCAGAACAAGAAGCAAAAGAAAGAAAAGAAAGCCGAAAAGCCCAAAGCACAGACCAAAAAATTCCAAAGTTGTACGCCTCTAGTAGCAACCATTGATGAAGTGCTCGCCCGAGTAAGCAGGGGGAACCTGTTGGTAGCCCCATCTAAGCTCAGGGGCAGCAAAGCAAAGCGGGATCAAACCAAATATTACGAGTTCCACAAGGACGTGGGACACAATACCTACAACTGTATTCAGCTAAAGAACCAGATTGAGAGACTAATCAGAGACAGACACCTGAGGAAATTTGTTGAACGAGTTTTAATTCTGGGCTCCGTAGCAGGGTGGAACGACCCATCGAACCGCCCACCCAATGATGGCAGGAATGCCCTAAAAGGCCCAAACATTGAGCATACGGATCTCAGAGGGCCTATTACCAGGGACACATTAAGTGGGCGGTAAGCTTACGTCCGAGAAGCTTGGCTAGTCGAAAGAGGTGAGCTCATCAACATGTTTGAGCATGTTGATAAGATCTGCCACCAGTAAGACATGCCGATCTCCTTCACAAAGGAAGAGACGAACAAATTAATCCATCCACACAATGATAATCTTATATGCGAGTTCCACATTACGAATAACATAGTGCGGCATGTGCTCATCAATAACAGTAGCTCTGTTGATATCTTGTTTAATTAAGCCTACGACAAGTTAAAGATCAGCAATGCTACCTTTACCCCGGTTCAGACACCACTGTACGGCTTCATGGGTGAGTGCATCCAGGCAGTAGGGAAAGTTGGCTTGCCAGTCACATTTGGTGAGGGTGCTGCTCAGATAACACGCGTTTTTGACTTCCTAGTCTTCGACAAACCCTCCCAGTATAACATTATTAGTAGCCGTCTGACCTTAAATGCCTTGAAGGTAGTGGTCTCAACCTACCACCTGGCCATGAAGTTCCCAACAGACGCCAGCGTTGGAGTAATCAGATCAAAACAAAAGGACTCCCGTGCTTGTTATGCTAATGCCGTCAGAGCAGCGTTAGCTAGGCAACTAGACGTTTCAGCCATTCACAAGGTCAACGAAATAGAGTTTTCAACCGAGCCAGTGCCCAAGATGTTCTCTGATTTTGACTCTTGAATGCCTGAGGAAGAGGCAAGGGCTACCACAATTGAGGACCTAGCACCGTTCAGCCTTGACCTGGCACATCTTAACTGCATTGTCGAACTCAGGTCTTAGTTGAAACCTAAGATCTAGGCCGACCTTGAAGGGCTCCTAATAGAGTATCAGGATGTGTTTGCATGTCGTATAAGGACATGCCCAACATCGATCTAAGCATAATCTATCACCAGCTCAATGTCTGAGCTAATCACAAACCGATTGTGCAGAAGAGAAGTTTAATCCATAAAGATATGCTACTATTAATGAAAAGGTCCAGAAGCTCCTAAAAGCAGGGTTCATTTGAGAGGTTAAATATTCAAAATGGCTGACGAACGTACTCCTAGTCAAGAAGGCAAATGGAAAAGAACGGGTTTGCATAGACTACATTAACCTAAATAAGGCCTGCCCAAATGACAGCTTTCCACTTCCCTAGATAGACCAGCTCGTTGATGCAACGACCGGGCACAAGCTGCTTAGTTTCATGGATGCTTATTCTAGTTATAATCAAATACGAATGGCCAAAGAAGATCAAATAAAGACTGCATTTGTTACTGACCAAGGGCTCTATTGTTATGTAGTAATGCCCTTTAGACTAAAGAGTGCCGAGGCTATATACTAATGTCTAATTAATAAAATGTTTGCTCGGCTGATCGACAGAGCTATAGAAGTCTATATGGATGATATGCTAGTTAAATTTTTCTGAATAGTGGATCACATGGCTGACCTCTAAGCAAGCTTCAACATTCTCTCAGAGTATGGGATGAAACTCAACCCAATGAAATGCGTGTTTGGGGTTAGCAGGCAAATTTCTTGGATTTTTAGTCAATCAAATGGGAATCGAGGATAACCTGGCCAAGGCCCGAGCTATGCTAGACATGCACTCACCACGCATAGTAATGGAAGTAGAGAAGCTCACTGGCATGATGGCGGCCCTCTCTAGGTTCGTCTCCCGGTCCACTGACAAGTGCCATCCATTTTTTCAGGTGTTCAAGGGGAGGTTTAACTGGAGCAGGGAGTGTGAGGAAGCCTTCCAGAATTTAAAAAGGTATTTGGCTGCACCCCCGCTCCTATCTAAACCTTTACCAGGAGAAATTTTGTTTGCCTACCTAGCCGTGTCTGAGAAAGCTATTAACTTGGCCTTCGTCCGAGAAAAAGGGGGGCTCAAAAGCCCGTTCACTACACAAGTCATGCGTTCTAGGGAGCTGAGGAAAGGTACCCACCACTTGAAAATTTGGCATTTGCCCTGGTCACTTTGGCTTGGAAGTTATGACCTGATTTTGTGGGACATACTATACGAGTCCTAACTAAGTTCCCTCTCCGGCAAGTACTCTAGAGACTGGAGATATCGGGAAGAATGGCCAAATGGTTGGTCAAACTCAACCAGTATGACATCCACTTCATGCCAAGGACAGCTATCAAGGTGTAGGCCTTGGCAGATTTCATCGTAGAATTCACTATTGCCGGGCAGGGCACCCAGCAGTAGTGGAGGTGATAGCACTTCCCCACCGAAACTAGAGTACAATCTCTTTGTGGATGGATCCTCTTGTGCTAAGGGATCAGGTGTTGGAGTGGTTTTGACAAGTCTGAATGGATACAAGGCAATCTACTTACTTCTATTCGATTTCAAAGGCTCTAACATTGAGGCAGAGTACGAAGCACTCGTGGCTGGGCTTCAGATCACCAGGGATCTTGGGGTAGACTGTGTAGCATTCATAGCAACTTAATGCTCGATGTCTAGTAGGTTACTGGGGTATTTCAAGTCTAAATCAAACCAAGGGCCGCGTATTTACAAGAGGTTAGAACATTGCTCGGGCAATTTAAGTTTTACTCATTCAAACAGATCCCCAGATTGAAAAACTTCAAGGTTTACGTGCTTGCTCAACTCCCCTTGGGATTAGGCGATAGTGAGCTAACCTTGGTACCTATTGAAAGATTAATCGAGCCCAGTATCAGCAAAGAAGTAGCATGTGTAGCCGATGAGCAAGAGACTACCTGGATGGACCTGATCATCTGATACCTGACCAAAGCTGAATCGCCCGGTGACTGAGAAGAGGCATGCCGGATCCACAATAGCTCAGCCCGGTATTTGATAATCGACAAGAAGCTATATCGATGAGGCTGCACTGCACCGTGCTTGAAGTGCATAGGGTCCAAAGAAGCATGGTATCTGATGAAGAAGATCCACGAGGACCTATGTGGTAATCACTTTGAGGGGCGATCTTTAGCCCAAAATGCCTTCGGTAGGGCTATTACTGGCCGACCATGGAGAAAGACTGTAAAGACTTCAAGCGAAAATGCTTAAAATGTCAGCAGTTTGCAAGAGTGCCTGGACACCACGTTGAGCCACTCACCTCAATAATGTCAGAGTGGCCGTTCGCTAAGTGGTCCATTGATCTTATAGACCCCTTCTCTAAGTTCGATCTCAATTTAAGTACTACATTGTGTTCATTGACTACCTCACCAAATTAGTCGAGGTCGAGCCATGCACCAACCTGGTCGAAGCCAAGTGCACCAACTTTGTTTAGAGAAACATCATTTGCCAGTTTAGGATTCCACATACCATTTGACTAACAATGCAAAGCAGTTCAAATCTTCGAGTCTAATTTGCCTATGTGAGCATCTCAGCATTAAAAAGGTCTTCTCCTCTCCTAGCTATCCCCAGAGCAACGGGCAAGTTGAGGCTGTCAATAAAACATTCAAAGACAACTTAAAGAAAAAGCTCGAGGCCTCAATGGAGCATAGATCAATGAGCTCCCAAAAGTACTCTAGGCTTACCAAACAACTGCTCAAACTGCTATTAGAGAGCATTTTCGCTCGTGTACAGAGCCGAGGCTGTCATCCTGGCAGAAGTAGGACTGTCGAGTTTTAGGGTCGAACATTATGAAGAAATTCAAAATGCCCAGGTTATGATGTCCGAGCTTGATTTGCTCGAGGAAAAGAGAAACCATGCTGCCGTCTGAAATACGGCTCAAAATCAAGTCATTCTTCGATACTACAACAAGCGGGTCCAACCAAGGAGCTTTAAAGTTGAAGATTTGGTGCTTAAAAGGGCCATGGTTCAGCAGCTCAGGTTAGGATCCTTTGGTCTAAAGTGGGATGGGCCATACAAGATTGTCAGGATCGTCCAGCCAAGCACTTATAGATTATCCGATATGGAGGGCAATCTGCTCAGTTATCCTTGGAATGTCGAGCTCCTAAAAAGATTCTTTTGCTAATCGATGCCAGAAACTCTTTTTAACCTTTAGCTATATTCTTTTTGTAACTAGGCCTGAACAAGACTGGAATGTAAATACTATACATTAATGAAAATGTAAATTCTAACATAGTTCTATCGAGCAATATGTGTTAAGAAAAATAAACTCCCGAAAGGGGGGCCATACCGCCTGTCGAGGGACTAGACCATAACTCCCAAAGAGGGAGAATCATCCTGATCAATCAGACTGGAGGCTAGTCGATGAATTACCGACCATTAGTCTGTAGCCGTACAGACCGCCTGTCAAAGTCGCCCTAGCATAATTATGCCCGACCAGCGTTAGAGTTGTAAAGCTCTAAGGAACTTAAACAACTCTAAAGGGGGTGACAGGGCCTAGGGTATCACATGTCGCTATGCTCTGCCCATCTGAGAAATGGACTTTCTTGCTTGGTTAACCCGGTATAGACGCTTATCGTCCTTTCTTGGGGTACATTAAACCTGTAAGACGTTTCGTCACCGAGACACTAAACTCGGCAAGGATGGAACTAAAAAAGGTGAGTTCAAAATCCAATGGGTCAAGAATGCTTCTCTTGAGTAGCACCTGACTTGGAAGAGTTCCCAATTCAATCCTTTTCCTAAGGTCTTACCTAACTCGATGAAACAAAGGTCAAACTTCATTCCTGAGGAACTCCTCATGCTTTCAAAGAATAAAAATTTCTATCCGAGAACTATCACACTTGAAGATAAATAAATAAAAAATCTGAAAGGTGATGAACTTGAAAAAATAAAATTTTTATTATGACCAATGATGGGGAGGTACAACTAACCGAGCACCCCTTGAACTTAGATAAACAAAAAATAAAAGAAAAAACTAGGCTTAGGCCCTATCCCTGGCATTGTCTTCACCACCGTGGTGCCCTGGCCGTCCTCACTGTCTTCATCGTCCACTTCAATGACCTCTTCCTGCTCTGGCTATTGGGCTGTGCTCTACTCTAAGTGACCATCGAAGCCCTCTACCTCGGGATGCTTCAGAATCAGGTAGTCTTGGAGGTCCATCATGCCAAAGTAGTAATGGTCAGTGTACTCTGGGGATGCCTTGAAGTCCTCCATGGCTTGGGCAAGTCGGCCGAGCAATTCCTCCCAGAAATGCTGGTGCTCGGCTAGGGAAGCCTTCAGCTGATCCTTAAGCATAGCAACCTCGTCTCGGTACCAGCCGACTTCATTCCTTGCCTCTTCGACCGCCCTCCTAGCTTCCTCCACCACTGCCTTAGCCTGCTCGGCCTCTTCCTTTCCTAGGAAAAAGCTTCCTTGATTTGTTCTAGCTTGATGTTCTTTGCACCTAGCTCTTTCTCCACCTCATCCTTTTTGTAGGCGGCCTTTTTATGCTTCTCTTTCTCTAGGTTAACCTCTTTCTGTCCTATTATGTAGGTCAAGTCTAAAAAGGTACATACCTGAGAAGACAGAAGTAAGAATGAAAAGACAAAAGTTGAAATAAGCTCGGTATAGAGTTTTCGTTCACCTTGTTGGTAGATCGAAAGGCAGCGTTGGATAAGCCCTCGAAATCCTCTTCTTAGAGGTTCTGCAAGAAATCCTCCTCAGGAACCACATCCCTGAGGTGATCGAGGATGTGGCAGGGGTAATTTGGATGCCTTATCAGAGGATCTCCTAAAGGAGGCACCATGGTTATGGTGACAGTGGGAGGTTGGGTCTCACTCGACGAAGCTCTAGTCCTCGTCAACGAGGTAGAGGCAATTAGATTGAGCTGGGTGGTCGCTTGGACCGTGGCGGTTGCTCGGACCATGGTGGCAACTGCGGTCTTGGGGTCCTCTTTTGCTTTTTACTGACCATAGCCTTCCCCTTCTGTTTAAGAAGGCACTCTATGAGGGCACGCCTTTCTTCTGTGTTGCTTGGTCAAGAGGACATATTCGCAAAACCAAGAGAATCCAAGTCAAGACAGGCTTGGCAAAAAAAAAAAAAAAAAACTCAAGGCTCACCTCCAATTCAGAGCTGGCTAAAAGGGCATAGGAGCCTGATCACATCCATAAAGTCCTCGTCTACTACGGGTGGCCCTATGTCAAAGGAGCCACTCGACGAGTCCTTGGTCCCGGACACTGATGGTTCCCTCATCGATCACCTGGACCTAGAACTGCTCAGCCCCAAGATGTCTACGGCACTTGGCCTTGCAACTGTCACCTGTTTAGTTGACTTGGCAAGTTAGATGTTGGAAGGGGGAATGGTTTCGTTGGAATCCCCAAACCAGCCATAACGAGAAAGGGTTTTTTTCCTAAGCAAGAAAGCCTATTGTCTCGTGGCCTCCGACTTCTCAAACAGGTCTTCGACTGCCTTGATGATGTGGCTTGGCGCCCACGGCCTCCTAGACCACATGTGCCCTTGCTCAAACGTCTTCAGGAAACGTTGATCCCCAGGGATAACCTCACCAGCTTGGGCTAGATAATTCTCTCTGACATAGAACCACTCGAACTTTCAGAGCTTGTCCGAGCTGGGGTTGCCCATAATAAAATCCTTACTGAAGCCGGTGAGGTAATACCAGCCAGACTGTTGGAGAAGCTTCTTCATCTTGTAAACGTATTTGAATGCTTCCCACGACATCTCAGTAGCCCGATGGTACTTTCATAATATGTACATCCTAATCAGCAATCTATAGCTATTTGGGTTAAATTGGGCTGGGTACACGTTTAGGTCGTTAAGCGCCCGACGGAGAAACGGATGGAACGACAGGTGCAACCCAGCCCTAAAAAACTCTGCATACAAAGTAATACACCCCTCAGGCAGAGTTAGGGTTGAATCATTCTCCTCAGGCGCGATGAGGATGACGTCATCCGGGATGTTGAACTCAGTACGCAGGCCCTCAAGCCAAGATTTTGTTGTTGCACTAGAGTAGGCAGCTGCTGATGTCTGCCTGGGTTGAGATGTGCAGTAAGCGGTCACCCCCCAAACTTATGTGACCACGATCCTCTCGCCCTCCTTGACGATGCTCTCTACTGGCTCTGCCTCCTTGGCTGCTCGCTCCTTGTTAGAGATGTCGATAGTTACCCTGCCCACGACCTGGACAGGGGCCCTAGAGTCTTAACCGAAGGTGCTTAATACATCAGCGGCTGCCTCCAACTCAACCCGCTCTTGGACAATAACTCAAGATGTGCCGGCAGTGGCCGCCCTGATGTAGGGATTCTCACCCCTACACGGTCTCGCCAGGAGCTCCCCGTTCAAAAAATCGAGGAACTCTTGCTCAGGAACGGTCTCGGCATCGACCCTTAATATTTTAGTCAGCTGGCCAGCCCCATCCTGCTCTAAGGACAATCCGTCTATGTCAACCTTAATGGAGGTCGACTCGGTCTTAGGACTACTTTCAGACCAGGAAATATCAACATTCTGGGAGTCTGACAAGTCACTCATATTCTCGCGCTCCTTAGGAAATTACCTGATCGGGCCGTAGAAGCTTGGGAACGAAATGTGGTCTTGATTACATGTGAAAATGATAAAGGGGAGGGTCCTATTTATAGCCGCTTTAGTTGGGAAACCTGGGCACGAAAAACAAAGAGGTTCGATGATTATGCCTGTCAGGCGAATACTCGTTTGCAATGCGACACATGTCCCTCCTAGCTTCATACCATGACCTTTCATTTTGCACTACCTCGGGACGCTGCTTAGTCTTCCATCTTGAGCCAACCTTACCCACTCGGCATAGTCCACCTAGCCAAGCATCGACTAGGTGAACTGGGGGGCTACTGTTGAGGGTAAGCTCAGTGCCACCATCGAAGAGCCTACTTCGGGTGGTCGGCCAAACAGCTCGGCAAAGCTACGAGGAGCTTACAACTGATCCCGATGAGCTGGATATCTTATCGAGGTGCTTTTCAAGGCTTTCTGGGCCACACCACGATAGGTCGCCTTCTCAGGTTAGAGACCAGCTCGGGTCAGTTTAACCTTACTCATAAATGGATTGCTACTCGCCATCACTGGCCAACAGATCGTAGACAACTCATCTTCGGATGGGAAGCAATCCATCAACGGAGGGGCACGACACTTATCCTTTGCCATGTGACACGCCTTGATGTGACAGTTGGGTCATGGGAAAAACCCACCTAACACCCGATCTAGGTGATAGCCTATAAATAGGATGCATTTACTGCATTCTGGCATGCATACTACTTCCCACCTAGCAAGCTCCTATTCTCTACAAAGCAACCCCTGCCTTGAGCATCGAAGAGCCCTTGTCTATTGACTAACCAGTATTCTTGTCTCCAAATCGTCCCATTTGTTGTAGGTCCTCTCGAACAGGTAGAGACGAGTAGGGGAGAGCTAAGTACCGTGTGTAGCCACATGTGGTGTTAATATGCCGCTAATTCTGGTAAGCATCAACACCTATAATTATAAAATACAATATTATAGATACATATTTTATAATTATCAACTCTAACACTACTCCACTAAAAGCTGAGCTACACTCTCAACCTATATAAAATTACGAAGCTTCAATAAGCTAACCTTACATGACATATTATAATGTGTTACATCTCCGTAGGATATTCATAATCGGCTTAAGGATAACTTCCGTTTAACCTTCCTTATTATTTTTATCTTACATTCCATTATCACACCATTGGAATACTTATTATCCATAGACAATATACCAATTGGTTACACATATGTATCCAAATGGTTGATCTTTCCAGTCTTCCAATTACAGGATAATGCATATAAGAGAATATCATTATCTCTACAAAAAGAGCTATGGATTCCATATCTATGAATAACGAGTCTATGTGAATTAAGAGTTATGTCTCCAACATACCAATATGTGACCATCATTAAGTCAGGATATCACCCTTTGGTACATCAAAAAATTCAAGTTAAGAATACGTGCCCATTAGTCATTTCAAGATTAAGATACAACACACATGACTATCTAAAGTGAATTGATTTGCACAAACAAAATTATTAACCAAATCAATTCAACTTTTATTTCCCGATCTAATACATCGTCACCCTATAACAATGCATAAATGTTTCTACTTGTGAAGTCCCACTCTGATGACCAAGATAAGCTATCTCCTATTAAGGATGTAGACAATATAGTAATCTTAGCATGAATAAAGCACCCAACTTTATTCCCTCTATTGCAAATCTTATGATTTAAACTATCATCTTTAAGATTCATGTCTTTCGCATAATCTGTCCATCATATGCGCAATTCTTAAAGGTTTAAACCAACAATTTAGACTTTT
>CAMOHE010030178.1:0-11188 GCA_946598075.1 Artocarpus hirsutus | reverse complement strand
GTAGGACTATATTTAAAAATTATTCAACTTTAAAAGAAATTTCTTAAAGTCAGATAAACATGTAGAAACGAACTGGAACCATGAACAAATAGATAATTAAATAAGAAATTCAATAAAATATAATCTTCCAAAATAATTCAAATAAATCAACCAAAAAGAATACCGTTTTTCCTTTCTTGGGCAAACCATATGTAATTCACCACCGTAGTGGCCCAGCTGGGTTTCGGGACCTGCCCCCAAGGTTGTTCACTACATAACCCGATCTCTGATATGGCATCATGCCCTAAAATATATATATACATATATATCTCTCTGATTTATAAAATCTTTTCTTTACCAGATGTAATCATTCATATTCATTATGAAGTTTATTGTAAAATCCATCTCAATTTACTGTTTCGAAAAACAGATAATAAAAATCCTTTATCAACTAGTCATTTAAAAACATTTTCGTAAAAATCCATTTGAGGCCAAAGTATTTAAAAATGGCTATCAAAGAAGGGGTAGAAGTCCTACCTCAATACTCATACCGGTGTCTTACACCGTAATTTCGGTCCGCTATACGTTAGCTCCGCAGATCCACGCACAAATCCTAAATGTATAGTAACTTAGCTCATTAGCATCTAACCCGAGGTATCCTATGATACTAAATCATCTCATGGTGTCCTAGTGTGCCATTTAGGTTTATAAAATCATTGTACAAAGTTGAAATTTAAATCAGGGTTCAAAACAGTTTAAAACGGGTGAAAATCACAAAATTTTTTCTGGCTTGGTCGGCCTGCCGGTTCCCCTGGTTCGGCCTGCCGGAGGAACAGGTTCGGTCGGCCGAACATCTCCAGGTTCGGCCTGCCGGTCGGATGAATCTGGCCTGCCGATCTAGGAAATTCCAAAAATTTCCACGCACGGGTCTCGGCATTCCCGAATCCAAATTCTCAATTTCAACCTGTTTTCTCAATTCCCAGACATGAATAATCATAATAAACTATAGGAAATCATAATGGAACACTTTTTAATGATTTAAAACAAATTTTAAACAAGATTTTTGCAAAAATCCAAAAATAGAGAAAATAGAGGAAAAATGAAAAATCTTGATTCTAATCCGTTCTTGATGAAATGAAGTTTACATTCTAGCTAATCTAAGTCCATCTAACTTAGATTGAAGCTTTTCTAGGCTTAGAAACTCTAAAATTTCAAAATGCAAGAAAATTTTAAAAAATAGAAAAACTTTGAGTTTTAAAATCTAACCTCGAATCAAAGCTTGAAAACGTTGTTTTTGTTGTTGAATCTTGTTCTCGAGCCTTCGATCTCCTAGCCCGAAGCTTGAAAATTAAATTTGTTTTAAAAATTTTAGAGAGAGAATGAGAGAGAGAGAGAACCCGAGAGAAAACAAGAGAGAGGTGAGAGAGAGAAGAAAGAGAAATGAGAGGAAAGGAGAGAGAGAGAAAATAAATAGGGGAAAGGAAAAAGCAGTTGCACAAGACTGTGTGCAACAGTACATTATTTTCAAATCAAATTGTTTTATTAAAACTTAAATTAACAATAAAAAACAGTTTAGAATAATTAAAAATCATCAAAAAGTAATTACACAAGGTTTCCACAAAGTAATCAAATTAGTTTAAAATACTTATCATGGTACACTAATTCACCATTTAATATTCTAATTCTATTTAATTAACTTCGTGGTGTGACAAAAATACCATTATCTGCATACATCTCCTAGTTATAGTTTTTGCATATAGTAATGTACATAAAATATTATAAATTGTATATTTATAATATATTTGTGTATGTATATTTAGAGATGTGATTGATTTTATATATATATATTATATATCAATCTAGCTGGTATGACTTTCTTTACTTTTTTTTTAAATAATTTTCCTTTTGGACAACTAAAGAAAACATGAGTTTCAATATGTCCAGTAAAACAAGCTAATAGGCTTGAATGCTTTATTACCATTAAAAAAAAAAAAAATTAAAGCAGCTGATAGGCTACAAATTTACACAATTAACAATAGGCATTAATTGAAAACTATCTATAAAGGCCGTAGTTAAGTAATAAATAAACATTATTTATTGATTTATAATAATATTAATTTATATTTATTCATACATTTAACCAACTCAAAGGGAAAGGGTTTTTTTTAGTGAGTGCCAGTCTAATTGAAATATGTTTGAGTCTAGTTGCTTTCTCTTTTATTTTTAATATATATATCTTTTCTAAAAATATACCGGTTAATATTTTGCTTGCTAATGCTTTCTATGTGTTGACCTTAAGTTGTCATGAACAAAAGAAAAGAAAACATATAAAAGCATTATTAAAGAAATTTAAAGGCACCACGACATGTTAATGAGACTTAATTGGTTAAACAGTATGCTAAATAATCCTCGTTTGCACAAAACTCACAAACTTCCACGCGTTAGATGCTTGTATATATAAACAAGGGTGAATCATGAATGGATCTTCAGTTATAGACAAGGGGAAAGTTAGAGAAAAATAATAAAAGCAGCAGCCGAGAAAGGCGTGAGCAGAGCACAGCCCCCATGAGCTGCTCTGAGAACCTGTCGGCACCAACCAATGCAACAACACAACCAAGCTAACTAGACTAAAGAAACCGAAATAAAATAATATTATAATTTCCTAAATTAATTATTGTGATTTTAAAAAGAAAAAAAAGTCAAATTGGCCCAATGAGAATAGGCACGCTTTGCAACACCGACGTCGTCCCCAATAATACTTGATCAACTAGCTGGATTCATTAAATTTGTTATATTTATTACCTTATCAAAGTCCTCTCCAATTGAGCTAGCTATCTCTTTCCGCCATCATCATCATCTTCTTCTTCTTCCAAAACGTTGGAAAAGGTCCTTTATTATTAATTTCACTCCCATCTTTCTTTTTAATTTCCGTGTGTTGACTTTATCGATTAGAACCAACTTGCTCCTTTGCCCCTTAATTTCTTCCCCTTCATAATAAAAAGGCCATAAAAAGCCATACCACACAAACCCATTGCTCATTATTAACAAAACTCCAATATTGACCCCATTTCTCAATGCTTTTTTGACAAATTTAATCCAACTTTTTTGAAGTAATCCAAACACCAACTTCGCAATTTGCTTTTTTATTGGTTAGCTTTCTTTCATTTAGTCACATTCAAATAAGTTCTTTCTTTCTTCTTTTTATTGAAAACAAATTACAAGGTACCAATTAATGGAGGAAATCGACATTCCCTCCCATTTTCTCTGCCCGATTTCATTGCAACTCATGAGAGATCCTGTTACTGTCTCAACCGGGATAACCTACGATAGGGAGAACATTGAGAACTGGCTATTCTCCTGCAAGAACAACACTTGCCCCGTTACCAAACAGCCACTAAACGACACCGATCTGACAGTCATGATCACTCCCAACCACACTCTCCGGCGTCTTATCCAAGCCTGGTGCACCCTCAACGCCTCCCGTGGCATTGAGCGGATTCCAACGCCGAAGCCACCGGTCGATAAATCCCAAATCGTCAAGCTCCTCGACGAGGCCAGGAACATTCCAAGTTCGCAGATCAGATGCCTCCAAAAGCTCAGATCCATCGCTTCTAAAGGAGAAAGGAACAAGAAGTGCTTAGAGTCCGCTGGGGCAATAGAATACTTGGCCTCTTTAGTGAAGAAAAACGACTCAACGACAATGATATTGGAAACAACCGTTGAGATTCTTTTCCACCTTAAAAGCTCAGAAACACAGTTGAAGAATTTAATAACAAATGAGAGCGAGATTATAGATTCGTTGGTTACGGTATTGAGATCTTGTGGAAATTGCCAGTCTAGAGCTTACGGGGCAGTTCTACTCAAGTCCATTCTCGATTTGGCCGACCCAGTCCAACTGATAACAATCAAAACCGAATTGTTCGTTGAGGTGGTTAATGTCTTACGTAATCAGATATCACACCAAGCGTCCAAGGCCGCTTTGAAGCTCCTGCTGGAAGTTTGTCCGTGGGGGAGGAACCGGATCAAGGCTATCGAAGGAGGCGCAGTGTCTGTTCTGATCGAGCTTCTCCTCGACACATCGGAGAAGCGGTTTTGCGAGCTGGCGCTGGTTGTCCTTGACCTGCTATGTGGCTGCGCCGAGGGGCGGGCAGAGTTTCTTAAGCATGGTGCCGGGATTGCCATCGTGTCAAAGAAGATTCTTAGGGTTTCGCACGTCGCGAGTGAACGGGCGGTGAGGATATTGTCTTCGGTTTGTAGGTTCTCGGCGACTCCTAGGGTTCTTCGGGAGATGTTGAGTGTTGGAGTTGTGGCAAAGCTGTGTTTGGTTCTTCAGGTTGATAGTAGTTTGAAGGCCAAGGAGAGGACTAAAGAGATCCTCAAGTTGCACTCTAGGGCTTGGAAGAGTTCTAATTGCATTCCTTCCCATTTGTTGTCATCTTATCCATCTTCTTGATTAATATTATCGTTATATACCTATTTTGTGTACATAATTCGTTGTTGCTCTACAATTGCAAGAAAAAAATATAGTTTGTTTCCGAATATGAAATTGAGTTTGGAAGCATACTTTCAAGGATAGAAAGTGACATCTGGTGTTGATGCCACTTCTGTTTTAGAGAAAATTTTGTAACACTTGTACTGTTTAAATCTTGTCCCATTTTCCTTTCTTAATCCCAATCTGTGTTTTTTTTTTTTTTTTGGGTATTTGTTAGCAGGGAAATGAGTACGCCCATTCACATTTTACCTATAATTTACAAGTAATAATTGGGACGACGTAGTTACAATGTATCTTATCTTCAAATTTGCTTACTAGCTCATTCTGTCTTCAAATGAAAGAAAGATTCTTTCATTTGGCTTTAGATGTACGCAGGAAAAATTATTGCAATTACAGGGAGTACCCTTAGAGTGCGTTTATTTCACACGAAAAGGAAGTACTTCTCTTCTCTGTTCAGTTTTATATCGAATTACCAAATCAGCAATAACAAGAGCTTACTTGACCCTACATGATATTAAAAATGAGATAATAGTGTTAATTTTTTGGACTCTTCATATTGGTTCCTTCTTGAAGCTAATCCAACGTCAAGTTTACTTATATAATAGTGTAAAAATAATTTAATTTAGAAATTACAATAATAACTTTTTTTATGTAAATAATAGAAAGAATATTAAATAGTTTCTTGTTATTTATAGATCAAATAATTTGCAATGAAATATATAAGTATATATAAAATATTAATAAAAATAAGAATTTTTAAAAAAATAAACCACATATACTTTTTTATGGTAAACTCTTTTATGTTGGAATCCGTTTTTATTCTTTTGAAAAAAAATGGTACACTAATTTTTTAGAAAGGAATATATATATATATATACATGTATATATATATATATATATATATTCTAAGATAGTGTGCATAATGAGTATTTATTTAAAACACTTTTGTCCTTAAGAGTAATTTTATTAATAGGTAATACAATAATAAATGCATCTTGTTAAAGAAGGATGCGTGAAAATAAAATGAAAGATATTAATAGACACACCCTTTTTATATATATAGAATGAATTGTCAGGAGTACTTTCTTATTGAAATTATCTAACTATATGGTTTAAAGGAATTGTGCATATAAGAGTTGATAGTTGGCAAAGAGAAATCAATCGTTATGCTTGGTCCAAAAATGATATTTTATTTTATACATACGAATAGGTAATTTAAAGTTATATAATGCATTGTGGAGGGTCATTATTTAGTTTTTTTCAATGGACTTATTGCAATGAATATTTGTTTTTAGGGCTTAAGTGTAATTATTAAATTTTGGGCATTTATTATATAACTCTAAAAAAACTTAGTTTGATGGCTGTCCTTATGTGGTTTTAATACCTAATCCTATAGCTATTAAATCTAATAAAAATTAGAATTTATTTCTTATTTACCTTCTCAATCATTGCTCACTCAAAATTTCCCCAAAATAAAAGAAACTTCATCTTGTTCATCAAGATTTATTCACTACAAAAACCAAAGGAATTCCAAACGTTTCTACCCTCTGAACTCACAAAAGAATATAGAAACAAGCTTTCTACAAAACTCTATCCTCAGATTCCAACAAAGGCTTATGTTTCTACATGCTATTTTGACCTCAAGGTAAGGTTTTTCAGCATTTTTGGACATTGAATCCTAATAATCTACATAAGAAAAGTTTAGATTAATAGTGTTAGTGAATTTTTAACTTACTTGAAGCTTGAAATATGATGCTTTAAAGTTGTTGTTTTGTTTATAAATTTGAGATACATGCATGTTCTTGAAAGTGATTGTTTTGATGATTCTTTAGAGAAAATAATAAAAATGATAAAATTAAATATATTGGCTGATTTAGTTGGTGTTTTTATGATATAGAATTTCAATTTTTAATTGGAGCGATTAAAATAGAATGAACGTTATATTGTTTCTATGCTGTTTATGGAGTTGCAAGTAAGGTGTTAGTGAAAATATCTACATAGAATTTGTGGAATTCGAGTAACGGGCAATGGGTTTGTAGGATCATTTTTTTACACTTTGAATTTGAAGCTAAAATTTTGAGGAATTATAGAGGACATATCAAGCTTGCTCTCTACAAAATCTCGGCCATAGATGTTTTCAAATAAATTTTGGTGAATTTTTAAATTAAAACTTTTTAGTCTAATGCTATAACTTGTATTTTTATTTTGCTATGATTTTGATAATTTAGATAATTTAGATATGTTTTGGACATTTTTTACGCTTAATTAACTATATACTTTGAACTTATGTCAAACTAAATCATTTTAAAATGGACATTAGCACAAGCATGACAAGAGGCCAGTTTGACATTGTTGTGCTGTGTTGTTGCTCTTGTTGTGCTATACTTTTGTTGTGTTATGTTGTGGACAAGAAGTAGGAAGACGTTTGATAAATTTTTTTTAAAGCTATCGTGAGAACCAAAAGTATAATTACAGATGTTTGGTAAACTATGCGTAAAATTGTTGTGGAAATGTATAATAATGAAAATAGACATATTTTACTAAGCGTATTTATAGTTTTTGTTTTTAATTAATTTCAATTTTAAGATTAACATACATAATATTTGTACATTCAAATACTAAAAATATAATTTTATTTCTGTTATTTAATATATTTTTAGAAATATAAATTACTTTTCCTGATTAAATGAGGGAAATCATATGTCCACATAAAAAATAAATAACATAAAAAATTGAAACTACTTTTTTTTATCTCAAGCTGCTATTAAACTTGAAACAAATTTTCTTTCAAACTATCCATTTCTTGCACCCATCAAACTTGTTGCAGTAGTATCTCTCACTATCACGCCCCGGAGTACGGGAGGTAACGTGGCGGTTTAATTAAGTTAATTAAGTATAAATTTAATTAAAACATGAGTTTAAGAATTAAGCAATTTATTTATGAAATGTGTTAATTTTAAAAGCCCTTTTTATTTAAAGCGAGCAATTATAATATTCAAACAAATTAGGATAACAAAATAAACAAAAAGGAAATAATGAAAATATAAAGAGAGGCGAGAATGGGTCCTACTGACCCACATCTTGTGCACACACATAGTACTAATAATATTAAATTACAACCACAGCCCAAAATGAAGAAAGAGAAAGTTAAAGTTATATATGCCTTGATTTTATAATTTAAATAACCTACTAGGTTCTCCTACTACTCAAATGTCCTATCTGTGGACTCTTCTCCAATACTAAGCTGATATCCATCTACAGAGGAAAGTTTTGAAAACAAAGAAAATGTGAGCAAAAGGCTCAACAAGACTATATTTAAAACACCAAATTTTAAAGGAAATTTAGAAAACAAACTTGAGTAAATAAATAAGTAGATAAATAAATAAATAAACGAAACTTTAATAAAAGTTTACCTTTCTGAAATAACTTATTGGTAGACCAGAAAGAATATCATTTTCTTTTCTTGGGCAAACCATATATATTACCCCACCGTAGTTACCCAGCTGGGTTTCGAGACCTGCCCCCAATGTCGCACTCTACATGACCCGATCTCTAATATAGCATCATACCCTTATATATATTTTCTATAATTATTAGAAATCTCTTTTTACCAAGTATTCTCACTTACATTCATTATGAGGTTTATTATGAAAATTTACCTTAGTCTACTGTTTAAAAAAACAATCAATGAAATCCTTTTTCAAATCATCATTGAAAATATTTTAATGAAAAACCTTTTTAGAATAAAATCATTTTTTAACACTAGGTTACCAAGTAGAAGATAGAGTCCTACCTTCAAACTTGTGCCGGTGTCCCAAACCGAAATCTCGGTCCGCTATACGTTAGCTCTACGGATCCACGAACCACCTTAAATGGAAACTAGGTCTATCAGTATCTAGCTTGAAATATCCCATGTTACTAAATCATCTCATGGTGTCCTAGTGTGCTATTTAGGTTTATAAAATCATACTATGACGTCAAAATCTTAATCGAGGTTTGAAACAGTAAAGACGGATGAAAAATTACAAAATCTCTCCATGCCTAGTTGGCTTGCCAGTCACCCTGATTCGGCCGGCCGAACTGTGCAGTTCGGCCTGCTAGAAGTCTAGGTCGGATCAGCGAAACTATTCTAGATTTGGCCTGCCAGTCATATGAATTCGGCCTACCGAACTTATGAATCCAGCCTGCCGATCTGGAAAAATTTTAGAATTTTTCAAGCACAGGATTTTAGCCTCCTAAGCCCAAATCTTCATTTTAACCTGTTTTCAGTTCTCAAGCATGGGAAATATCAATAGATGATAGAAAAACATCATAAAACACTTTTAAATCAACTTAAACAAGATTTGGCCAAGGATTTTGGAAAATCCTGAAAATAGGAAAAAATAGAAAAAAATAAAAAATTTTGATTTAAATCCATTTTTGATCAAACAAAGCTTAGATTCTAATCACTCTAAGTTCCTCTAACCTAGACTGAAGGTTTTCTAAGCTTAGAAAACCTTCAATCTCAAAATGCAAGAAAAATTGAAAATTTTGAAAAGTTTTGAAATTTAAAGCCTAGCCTCGAATTGAAGCTTTAAATCATGTTTTTGGTTACTCAATCACATTCCCGAGCCTCCAATCCACTAACCTGAAGCTTGGGATTGATTTTTGTTTAAAAAATTTTGAGAGAAATTGAAAGAGAGGGAGAGGTGATGCAAGCAGTGGAGCTATACAAGTTAGGAGCCATGTTCGTGATGCCCGAAGCCATTCAAGTGGTCCAATCACAAGATCTAAGGCTAAGCGATTCAAGGAAGCATTGAACGGGCTCATTCAACAAGTTTGTGACATGTCACATAAATGGAGCCCCGGTATGGGAAAAATTTCCAACAAACAAGCCAAAGACCGAACCCTCTAAGGATACCAAACAAGTTGCTGAACCTAAACAAGGTAACACTGAATTTCCTACCTCAAAGAGTCATGACATTAAGTGCTTTAAATGTCAAGGTAGGGGTCACATATCTCGCGAATGTCCAAACAAGAGAGTAATGGTGATTACAGTTCAAGGAAAGATTGTTTCAGAGGATGAAGAAGAAGAAGAAGTAGATGACATGCCACCTCTCGAAGATGCCTATGAAGGGCAGTGTGCTGTAGTTAGAGAGTCATTAGTGGCAAGACGAACTCTCAGTGCACAGTCTAAAGAAGAAGAGAATAATCGGCGAGAGAATTTGTTTCATACACGGTGTTTTGTGAATAACAAGGTTTGTAGCGCAATAATAGATGGGGAAAGTTGCACAAATGTGGCCAGCACAAGTTAGTGGAGAAATTGGCGTTACCTACCTTGAAGCATCCAAGGCCATAACGGCTTCAATGGCTGAATGATAGTGGTGAGATCAAGGTTACTAAACAGGTGATGGTGACATTTTCTATCGAAAAGTATGAGGACAAGGTGCTTTGTGATGTTGTCCCCATGCATGCATGTCACCTCTTGTTGGGAAGGCCGTGACAGTTTGATCGATGAACCACACATGATGGTTTTACCAATACGTACTCTTTTACCATGAATAAACAGCCAATGTCACTTGTACCATTGACTCCAAAACAATTTCTTGAAGATCAATTAAAAATACAAAGAGCGAGTGAAAAAAGAAAAGAGAAAGAGAGGGAGGCTAAACATAAGAGAAAAGAAAAAGAAAGGAGAGAAAAAGAGAGTGAAAAATAAGAGAGAAAAAGAGAAAGGAGAGAGTTCGATCTTAATGTGTGCGAGAGAAGAAAAATACAATTTTATTGTAAAGAAAAGTGAGATCAAGAGAGCTTTAATTTCTCATCAGCCCCTTATAGTACTATTGTACAAGGAGGCCATTTTAAACACTAATGATCTTGCCGGGTCTTTGCCAAGCAATGTTGTTTCCCTTTTCCAGGAGTTCAAGGATGTATTTCTTGAAGAGTTGCCTCCTAGCTTACCTCCAATTCAGGGAATTAAGCATCAAATTGACTTCATACCTGGTGCTTCAATTCCAAATCGGCCTGCCTATAGGAGTAATCCTAAGGAGACAAAGGAACTTCAAAGACAAGTAGGTGAGTTATTGAAGAAGGGTTATGTGCGTGAAAGCATGAGTCCTTGTGCAGTTCCGATGTTACTAGTGCCTAAGAAGGATGGGACATGGAGAATGTGTGTAGATTGCCGAGCCATCAATAACATTACGGTAAAGTATTGTTATCCCATTCCTAGACTAGATGATATGCTGGATGAATTGCATGGTTCTATTGTTTTTACCAAGATTGATCTTAAGAGTGGATTTCACCAAATTAGGACGAAGGAAGGCGATGAGTGGAAAACTACATTTAAAACAAAATATGGTTTGTATGAATGGTTAGTTATGCCTTTCGGATTAACTAATGCACCTAGCACTTTCATGAGACTTATGAACCATGTTTTGCGTGCTTACATTGGTCAATTTGTAGTTGTCTACTTTGATGATATCTTGATTTACAGCAAAAACTTGGATGATCATGTTGAACATTTAAAACTTGTTTTAGATGTTTTAAGGAAAGAAAAGTTGTTTACTAACTACAAGAAATGTACCTTTCGCACAGATAAGCTTGTATTTCTTGGTTTTGTTGTGAGTGCGCAAGGTATACAGGTTTGATGAGGAAAAGGTGAAGGCAATCCAAGATTGGCCAACTCCTACAACCATAGGGCAGGTGAGAAGTTTTCATGGCTTGGCTAGTTTCTACCGG
>CAMOHE010030177.1:0-10200 GCA_946598075.1 Artocarpus hirsutus | reverse complement strand
AAAATGAGAATGGGGTAAAGGGTATTCTCCCCCTTCAATATCAGAATTTTCTTATTAATTTGGGGCATTCTTCACGTGGGAAATGGGGGAGATTAAGCTAGAAAAGTCAGAACTTCCAAGAGTGTTTCGAGTTACCATATTTTGCCTCTTTTAAAAATAGGAAACCTTATCAAAAGCATTCAATCCATTCCAAGTCAATTGCTTCTTACCAAAATTAAAGAAATCATTCCATATTAATGTCAATTATTCAAAATAAATCATCCATTCACATAATCATTCTTATCACAAATTTTGTGAAATTTCTGCTGACTGCATGTCAGCTGTCATCGGCCTGCCGATCTCTGAAATCCGGCCTACCGATGATATCCCATCGGCTTGCCGTTCGAAGGGGATCATTTCGGCCTGCCGAACTGAATGGTCCGGCCTGCCGATCTGCCCTTAAATACAAAAATCATTCATAACATTAAATTATCAATAAAATATGAT
This sequence comes from Artocarpus hirsutus, assembly GCA_946598075.1. Taxonomy (NCBI): domain Eukaryota; kingdom Viridiplantae; phylum Streptophyta; class Magnoliopsida; order Rosales; family Moraceae; genus Artocarpus; species Artocarpus hirsutus. Next base: position 9,714 of record CAMOHE010030177.1, on the reverse strand, counting down.
TAAACATATAACATTAATGACATGAACATTTGAGCACATCAATTACACGTGAGCGTCACCTGCCATAACACTTAGAATAAAATGGTTAGCACCATCTATCATATATCATAACATATATCATAAGCATAACACTTAACGTCGTCATTATCATAACATAATCCGTTACATAAAATTAGACGGGCGTTACAATAGTGATCTTTTGTCCTATGCCTTCTTGTCTACCAAGTGCATCCATCAGTTGCTCATTGCCTAGATGGTGGCTGGTGATTCCCAACTGGGTTTGGTCCTGATCGCCTTTTATGAACCTTTCCATCAACCTGTTTGATTGTTGAATAGAGATGGACTGAGTTAACACGCATGCGATTTACAACAAATAAATGTGAGTGATAATACCAAGTGTTCATTGAAAGAGATTCGCTTTTTTACTCACCCTAGCAGGGAAAACAAATTTTTTGCCAGACCTCGAGTTTGGTTGTGCAGGTTTGAACCTGAATTGAACTTTTGCCAGCAATGGAGGCAGTAATATAATTTAGAAATTGTAAGAACTGTTAGAACTTTGTTGTATCTGCATTTTAGATAAAAATGTTAGAAAATCAAGAAGAAAAACAGAAGGTGAAAAGTAGCTTGCCTGATTCAGTAGCTTGAACTGTAAAAGTTGAGTAATGCCATTGAGTTGCCATGAGGAGGAGGCATGCTAAGAGAAGATGAATGAGAGTCTGTCTTCCCATGTTGAGCATATTTGGTTGTGGCAGGATTCTTTACAGGCATGAAGTAGTAGTTTTATTTGCCACGTTTTTGGTAATGATAACCCAACTTGCAAAACTTGTCGGAATGTTAGTTATAAATGAGTGCCTGGGAATCCTATGCCATTGGATATTGTATAGTTGAGATTGGGAATCTGGGCTGGCTCGTCATTGTGAGTTGACTTCTTGACTGTTATCATTGCCTCCATGATAGTGTTATTAAGTACCCTTGTCATTATTTTCTTTTGAATACTTAAACCATGCTGTCCGTCAGGGCCTACCGACGCATGTTTAGTTACCGAGTCATTTATCTATAGCTGTTCTGTCCCTGTTTTTGTAAACCTTGAGTTGTCTGATATCTTCGGAAGCACTTTTTGTTGTTTCCTCTGAGCGGATATTTTCAAACAAGTAATTTGAGGGCTATCAAAGTAGCTAAAGTCACTTTTTGGGTGTCTATGCAATGGTTGAAAATTAAAGATTTAAAAAAATGGTTTATCTACATATTTTTCTTGCAATCCACTGAGAGTATTTGGGACCGTAATCGGAATTCTAAGTTAGAACTAAAACGTTGTAGCATGTAAGGTTTTTTTCCAGTAGTATGTTTTTGTTTCATATTTGAGTATATGAGACCTTTGTATTATAGTAGTTGGAATTCGAGTGAACACGTGAATACCAAACAGACTCTAAAATTAGCTGCATGTGCATCATGCGTTTGTCAGCGTTATGAACTTCGCTAGAACTGTCGTTTCCGCCGGAGTGACCTGTACTGCTCACTTTTTTTTTTTTTTATAATTGTTGGAGAAGTTGGCTAAGGCGGAAGTACTCTAGTAAATATCATTTTATTGTGGGGTCACTTCACGCTCTTCTTTTGCCTTACCGAACAAGTTCTTCGAATTAGACACAAGAAGTGGGAGTCTGCATATGAACGGCGGACTAGAAATCCTTCTAAAGGTTCATTGTGGCAATGACAACCGTTGAACGTAATGTGTGTTCATTTACTTCGTGAGATTTAATGTTGAAGGTTTGATAGGTCTATTGCTGTCCTTCTTTCACTAAATATCTCCTCTATGCAAACTAATGGGGTGCTTATAAGTTGAGTTAGAACTGAGAGTTAGAGCTGAAAGTATTGTAACATGTAAGCTTTACGTTGTAACATACTTTTTAACTAAAATTGTTCTGTGACCTCCCGGGGAGGGGTTCAATAATTTTTAAGTAAAGAAGATAAAAATTAAGTAAATAAGAGAAAAAAGTGAATAAATATATGTAGAAGGTAAATAAATATCATCAACGGTCACCGTCACGTGAATACCACGAAGGTGGGGCCGAGATCTTATCCTCATTCACCATCACATGAATGTTTACCACGATGGTGGATAAGTAAATAAAATATAGATAATAGTAGTAGTAATACAAAACTATTGAAAACCATCGTAAAACATCGTCTTTGAAATAAATTAAAAATATAAGAACTCACAAAGATGACACAACATCACATCGGATCAGGACAAGTCATATGATACACACATCATACTATAGTTCTATAGAAAATACCATTACTACCCAAAGAGCTAGGTTTCGATCTTGAGCCTATCCTTTCTCCTCAAACCTGGAAGGGGGATTTTAAAAACAAGAAAACGTAAGCGAAAGTCTTAATAGAATAATTAGTTAAAACAAGTTATTTAAAAGTAACAAATCACAATTGAAAACATTATCCACAAATCATACTTACTTAAACGAATCTCAAAATCATTGACAAAATCAATAAATACTTTACTTGAATAAAACTTGATAAAAAATCACCGTACGGGGTTTTGGAAATCGAAAAGGCTATCAAAATATAATTTTTTAAGATCAAAGACATATCATTTTCAGCAATCATTTAAAATCAAGCATTTGGCTAAAACAATTTAAAAAAGGCTACCAAAGAACGGGATAAGAATATCCTACTTTAATTTGAAATTCCAATAACGTTGATAATTGCATTTAAAATCAGAAATCATATTTAACAAATATCATTATGTCGGTTTAATTATCAGTGTGCCTTTTAACTCAAAATAATTCTAGCACAAAATCATAATCCTTTTTAAAACATTTTGAAATCATTAAATGTTTAAAACCAGAAGAAAAATACAATTTTTAAAGTTCATAGTCGGTCTGTCGAAGATCTTGGCTCGGCCTGCCGAACCTGCACAGTTTGGCCTACCGAACACCCAGACTAACCTGCCGAATTGTTACAGTTCAACCTGCTGAAGATATAAATCCGACCTGCTAAACTTTGAGTTCGGCCTATCGAACTGAAAAAATATGAGGACCTGAGACCTCTAGTCTCAACCTCCCTAAGCTCAAAAATTCAAATTAAAACATATTTTCTCAATCCCAAAGCATAAAAATTATATAGAAATCATAGAAAATCATAATAGAACAAATTTAAACAATTTTCTCCAAGTTTAAACTCAATTTCATAATAGATTTGAAAATCTAAGAAAAATACAAAAACTTGATTATGTTGATTTTTGTTTAAATAAAGCTTAAATCTATGATAAAACAAGTCCTATAAGCTTTGATTAAACATTATCTATGCTCACCAAAGTTCAGATTCAACAATCAATGAAAGATTGAAAATTTGAAAATACAACTTTGAAATTTTAAATAAAAAGAGAAAGCTTACCTTTAATGACGTTTGGGAGAAAACTTGATGGATTGAACTCGTTTCCATCTTCAAATTAGCGGAAATAAGGCTTTGAAATCGAAATTTTTAGAGAGAGAGGGAGAGCTGAGCGTGAGAGAAAGAGAGAGAAAAAGAGAGAGAGCGTGAAAGAAAAGAAAAAGAAAAGGCCCAAAGACGTTTTTGTAAATATGAAAAAAATATGAGGTAAAAATACCATTTGTTATTTTTAAAAATTAAAAATCAAATTTTTAAATATAATAAATGCAACAAAATTTTAAATAACTAAAATTAAATTGACATACTTAATAATTAAACTTAACATAATTAATTTTATCTTAAAATTTAAGGACGTTACATGTCCTAACCAAAAAGTTAAAAAAGCAGATAACAATACAACTCTTGATAACTCAGATGATGAGAAGGATGATGAGTTTCTAAAACTCCCTTTCAATTTCAAAAGTCAAATCATGAGCGATGATTGCTTCATTTGCTTGCATTGTTGCGTAGTTAATTAGGTTTGTCACACTCCACCATTGACTTTTGCAGTAGTTCAACCGAAAAGTTTGGCTTTGCTGGGTGAGGCCAGTTAAGAGTTGATGTTTTTTTTTCCTTTTTTCCGGCCATTTCTTGATTGCGGAAAGACAAAAATTAGTTGGGAGGGACCAGAGCAACGAGCCAAGGAGTCACTCATAGCAAAATTTGGACAAAACTGCTAGCTTGTCAACGGTGTTGATAGAGTAACGTGTGGACTGCAGTCTTGGCAAAAATTAAACGTATTAATTGAAGATCAGCAAGGAGAAAAGAAAAAAAAAATTGAAATCTTAAGGAGTGTAATTGAAAAAAAAAGAACCTCAACTTCAAATTTGTGTCTCGAATAGTAGAGCTTTTGATTTCCACAACACAAATGAATTAAAAAGGGAGATATATCCCAACCATAAAAAAATCTTAACTGTAAAATTGAGATATATGTAGATATATTAGGGATAGCAACACAAAAAGAGAATTAAAAAAGCCAATAAACACCGATTCAAACCAAGATTTGCACATGCTCGGGATCAAATACTTTTAGCTTATTGTAAAAGGGCTTCTTACGCATAAAGCAAAATTTCAATTGTGGTCGAAATATTGCAAAATTTTGCAAATAGCATAGGAATAACAAAAATCAGTCATTAAATCAATTACCATGTAATTGTATGTGGTACAAATTATGATATTATTATCATAATTATAATATAATTTTAACTATTTTTTTAATATTCAGAAAGTTTTGCTAATTTTAGTTCTATCACACACATTTTTTCATGGTGTAATTTTCTCACTGTAAAACTCCATGTGGTCAGGGCCAGGCTCTAACTCCTAAAGCCCCAAGCCCCCAAATCTACATCTTATAGGCTGGGGGCTCTTCCCAGATTTCAGGCTTTGGGTTCATTGTCAATCACGCTTCTTTTTTGGGCCGAGCAACAAAAGAAAAAAGAAAATCTGGACACGGTTAACAATTTTTGGTACGAGGGAAAGAAAATGAAAAGGAAAACAAGAGATTATAACCTTGGGTAAATAAACGAGAGAGGAAGGGGTGGATCTTTCTCTTGTTGTGGGTGTTTGGTATAGATTTCCCCCCCTCTTTTGGGGGATGTTTGATATGAAATCTATCATCTAATCTTTTTATATACGAAGAGAGTAAAATCACAGTTTTTTTAAGAATTTGAAATCTCTCCTCTAATTTACTCTCTCGTCTTTTCTCTCCCGTCAAACAACCATAGATCCCAATACTTTTTGGGTTATTTATTTTTTTATATCATGTATTTTAAGTTTGTTCAAACAATATACCTTCAGTTTTTTATCTCATTAAATTTATACTTTCAAATTAGATTTAATACATAAATTTATACATTTGCCTAACCAATCTTCAAGTTTACCTATGAGATTACAAAAATACCCTCAAATTAAAAAGTAAAATTACTTCAAAAACTTGAAAAAGCTCTATACCAAGGTTTTTGCCTTTGAAAATATATAAAATACCTTCAAAAATAAGAGTTTTGTATGTTTTTATTTTTGTTTTCTTGTTTTTTTTTTTTTTGAAGGTTTTAGGTTTCATATTTTACTTAAAAATAATTTGGTCATTTTTAATGTCAAAATCAACTATTAATTGAAATAAGATATAGATTTATGTATTAAACCTAATCTGAAGGTATACATTCGATGAGATCGAAAACCAAAGGTATTTTTGAATTAACCTAAAACATAAGGGTATAGAAAAATTGATATCACTATCTCCTTCACTAACCCTCACAATCTCTCTCCCATCTTTAACTTTCTTCTCTCACAAAACAAGCTCTTGAAGAGAAATGTTACAAATTAACCTTTTGGATTGATTTATACCATAAGAAAAAGCAAAGTATCAATCCAAAATAATGATAATTATAACCTGTCGATCGGTGAGAGAAGAACCATCCACGTAGTAGGTTTATGTACTCTCCATGACATTGGATTATAACCTAAACAAAATAATGATAATTACAAATATAACCTCTATATTTTATTAAAATATGAGTTTTTGTCCCATATTTTTGAAAACAATTAAGAAAATACTTTTATTTTAGAAAAATAAATAAATAAACGGTGGTGTTGGTAGTGGGGGCAAGGGGTGGGTTGCCATTTTAAGGGAGGTTGGTCGTCGTAGGAGGGGTTGGCTTGTCGTCCAAGTGGTGGCAGGGTTTTGTTTGGGGTTAGGTGGTGAAAGACATTGATATTTTTTATAATTAATTCAAACTTAAAACAAAGAGTTCAATTCGATGTAAGTTGACTTCATTGTTTATGTGACTAATACAATCATAACCTTTGACTTTTTTCAGTACTCTGTTAGTACGAAGAGCGACCGTACGCTATGGTTGATTTTTCCCTTTCCATTTTTCTTGTTAATTCACATTAGAAAAAATATTATTATAATAGTTTTGACTTTATTTGTATTAGGAAGTTCCTTGTTTCAATTTTAGGTCATTTGACCATTTGTGTACTTAAAATTTGTACTCATATGGAGCCTTCTTTATAGTGCTCCACACTAATGAATTCTTTCTCTTTTTGGTCCATAGATGTAGGCATATTGTCAAAGCACTTTAATGCTTTGATTAGTATAAGTCAAAAGTTGAGGGAAAGAAAACACAAGTAGGATTTTGAGATGAAAATTGATATGATGAGATGTTTAGTAAAAAATAAATTAGGAAAAATGAATGAAAGAAATAGCATGTAGGTCCCACCAAAATATATCTCTCCCAATATGGGTGGATTTTGTGAGGGAAATGTTTGATAACAATGTAAAGAAAGTAAAGTTACAAATTTATCCTTTTTTTCTATCAAAATTCCAACAAAAAATTTGGGTGCCAAATTAGGAAAATAGATAAATAATATTTAAGCAAAATGGTAATTGTGTTAACAATAGTTTTTCCATTTGATTGGTTTTTCTTGCAATACCAAACAAGAAAATATAAAATCATTTTCTTTCCACTTTCACATACCAAACAAGTAAAGAAAAAATAAAAATCTTTCCTTTCCTTAAAGTTTACTTTCTTTCATTGTTTTCTCTTCCTTTCTATTTTCTTTTCTTCTTACCAAACGAAGCATAAATCTCTTCTTCTCTTTTTATATATTTTTTTCTTATTTAATTTTCTTTATCGTGTCAAAGTAGTACCCTCATGGGACTTTCTTGTAATGACTGAGAAAATTTCATTAATAAAACCTAATATTTAATTGGGGTTAATTAATTAATTTACTCTTAAAAAATATGATTTTTGTAAAAATTGTAATTTTTGTAAAAATTACGATAAAGTATGAATGAGCGGTATTCATTGCAAATTTTATGGCAAATGTGATGCAATGTTGGATATGGTAAAATTACAGATTTTATAAGTTTAATTACTCAAAAATTTGTAAATAATATCCATAACATGAATTTTATATCACGATTAATTATAAAATTGTGATATAAACGAATAGGTGATTCGAATGTCAATAGGACATAGAAGTTATCTAAACCTTAATCAGAAGTAAAAAGGAGGCTGAAGCAGTATAAGTATACTGCTAAGTGAAAACGCAGATACAAAAAAGTCATATTTGGCCTTCAAAAGTGCACAAAAAGTAAGTCAAATATTTTTATACAGTCTAAGGATAGAAAGTACACTGATTTGACCATGACAGTGTAAGAAAAATACTGTGTGGTAAAAAATTACATAATGTAAACGTTTGGGCCCCATAAAGTGGACACTTTTTAGCTTTTTATTGGCCACCAAGCTATGAAAGGTGGCCCAACCATATGTTGGCACTTGGTAACCCAAAGGGTTACTTGATGAGGCAACCAAATGGGTTAGGAAGCATTTAATGCATGGTTATCACAATTTTTCTTTTCTTTCTTCTTCTTCCCATGTTCGGCAGCCATTGAAGAAGCTTTCAAAAAATTTATCAACCTCACACTTTGTACAAATAGCCCCAAAACAAGTTTTAGAAGCAAGTTCAAGCATTTTTTACAAGATTTAAGGTAAAATCTCAAACTTTTTAACAAGTTTTCAAGGGATTGTTCATGGGTAGAAAGGGAAAATTAATCCATGGTGTTTTTGCATGAAAAGGAAACATAGGAGGGAGTTCAAAGGAATTTTGAAGGCTAGAAACCAAAAGAGTGTTATTTTGGTAAGTTTTAGATTTTAAAGTTTTAAAATTTTATGAATATTGTTTTGATTTTTATTCTTTTAAACTCATGTGGGTTTTTGAGCATGTATTTGATGAAATTTCATGTATATGTGATGTATGGCATGTTTAAGTTGTAAAATTTTAGTTTATGGTGCAAAATGGTAGTTTTTGTAAACAATGTATTTTTGTAATTTTGATGTTAGTCTTTGTAAAAATGATGTTTGAGCATGAGAGTGATTTTAAAAAAGAATGGAACGGTTTCTGCAAGGGCATAATTACATTTTTGAAATAGATTTTTATAAAAACGCCTTAGGGACTAAATTGAAAGAAAAAGTTATTTCTCGACAGAACTGAAAAATGGCCAAAAACACCCTGTACAGTGAGATTTTGGGAAAAGTTAAAACATAAAAGTTGTAGATCTCAACGAAACCGTTAGGCATTATGAGCAGTTCGTCAAAAATCTCGATCAATTATGAGATTTTGATTTTTTAAAGAAATTATGAAAATTGTGAAAAAAATTTTAAAAGGGCAAAAACGTCATTTCTCAAAGGATTTTGAATATGGTACTTTGAGAAAAAATGATCCTTGAGAAAAATAGAAAATTTGGGTTTAAAAAAGGCAATTTTACCCTCGGGGGTAAAATTGTCAAAATTTTCAATTAAAGGGACTAAACTGTAAAATTTTACAGAAAGAAGATACCATGAGGAATTAAGCTAATCCAACCCATTAGGGTATTATTTTGAAATGAGTACGAGATTATTTCCATTAAAAGAGCGAAAACGAGCTCGGGAAGTTAGTTGGCCCGCTAAAGGCAAAGTCGTCATTTTTCCTCGAGAAAAACTGAATTGTTTCAAAACAACCCCAAGAGGGAAAAAGAGTGATTAGAAAGAATTCAGCTCTTCATCATGGGTAATGGTATGGAATGAGATAAGAAAAAGAAAACCAGTGGTTTTCAGAGTTGTGTACAATTATGCAACTTGATTAATTAAGTAATGAATATTTTGTAATAAAACGTAGGGGAATTGGCTAATAGTTTCGTAATTGACCAACAGGATCCTAGGAGTCTAAGAGAAAAGAGACCAAAGTCGATTTGGTGGTACTCGCAACAAGTAAGTACCTTTCTCACCTACAGTATGAAAATATAGATATAGAATATATGTACATGTATACCTAAGTATATATTAAGGTGTGAACTTGTGTGTTTGCTATGAAATGAATACCTAGGGGTATAGTATTGTAACGCCCCTATGTGGGGGTTAACAGTATTGAATAAATAAAAATAAACTTAGATTCAATATTATTTAAATCTATTAAACAATGCCCATGGGTCTTTGAACAAAAATAAATATTTAAAATACAAACCACAGTTTTTAGTGTAGCACCAAATATTTAAAATACAGTCATAATCACCATAGTACAATTTTCAAATAACTTAACACAGCCATCACGAAGTAAATACGAATCTTATATAATCTAGACGAGTTACAGTTTAACAAAGATCTTCCAACATAAAATCAACAGTGTTGTTGCTTATTTCTCATCAGATAAGTTGCACTGAGTTCCACCTGAAAGATATAAATATGATAGGGATGAGCATCGACATGCCCAGTAGGAAAAATCATTACT
>CAMOHE010030176.1:0-23371 GCA_946598075.1 Artocarpus hirsutus | reverse complement strand
GCCTCAAAGTGATTTTTAATAAAATGTTTTTCAATGATTGGTTGAAAAAAGATTTTCTGTAACTATTTTCCTAAACAGTAGATTGAGGTATTTTCATAATAAACCTCATAATAAATGTTAATGATTATATTTGATAAATAGAAAATTTAATTATAAAAAGATATACGGGCATGATGCCATATCAGAGATCGGGTCGTGTAGTGAATGACCTTGGGGACAGGTCCCGAAACTCAGCTGGGCCACTTCGGTGGTGAATATCATGGTTTGCCTGAAATAATAAATAGGTACTCTTGATGAACTGTTTCCAATATACTTTTGATAAACGGAAGTACTTATTCAATTTTATTTTATTTATTAAGAAGTGTTCTATTAAACTATTTATCTGTTTATTTTTAAAATATAGTCCTACTGAGCCTTTCGCTCATATTTTACTTGTTTTAAAATCTTACCCCATAGGTGGATATCAGCTTAGGATTGGAGAAGAGTCCGCTGACCTGACCTACAACCAATAAAGGATTTTTGGTAGGTTGTATCATAGAAATTCAAGGCATGTAAATTCTTAACTCTCTTTTCTTTGGATTGTGGTTGTATTGCAATATTGTCAGTACTATGTGTGTGCACAATATGTGGGCCAGTGGGACCCATACTCACTTCACCCCATATCAAATTGTTTTATTTGTTCTTTTTATTTGTTTGAATATTATAATTGTTCATTCTAAATAAACGATTTTAAAATTATCACATTTTTATTTATAAAACTAATTCTAAAACCTAATTTTTAACTAAATCTCTACTTAATTAACTTAATTAATCCACCAAGTCACCTCCCGTACTCCAGGACGTGACAGAATGGTATCAGAGCACAAGGTTATGAACCTTGGGAATTGTGCACACATAGGTACGACAATGAAATACCACTGGCAGTCTAAATTTTGTTTTCAGAAGTGAGATAATGGCACCTAGACGACATTTGATAGCTGATGCCAAGTTCAAAAATGATGAGGCATGATGAGAGCTATGTTTGCTACATTTCGGTAGATGGCAGCTAGGGCAAGGCCGGATGATTCCGAGGCTAGTCGTCGGCATTCGTATTTTAAGAAATTTTGACATGCATCTGTATCGACTTTTGACAAAATTAGGGATCCGCAGGCATCAGAGTATTGGTTAGATTCGATCATGAAGCATCTGGATACTCTCGATGTGCCAGCGGAGTATCATGTGGAATTTATAGCATATAAGTTTAAAGGTGGTGCTAACACATGGTGGAAGCAAGATAAACGCCTGGAGAACAATGGTAACATTAGTTGGTATAGATTCGAGGAGCTGTTCTACGATCGCTACTTTCTGTAAGGATACAGGGATCAAAAGGCGACAGAATTCTATAGGTTGCAACAGGGCGATATGTCAGTTCGGGAATATGAAGCGAAGTTTAATGAATTGGACAGGTTTTCTCCCTCAGCAGTGGCATCGGAGTGTGAGAAGTGTATCAAATTTCAGGAAGGTCTCAAGGCTCCTATTTGACGACAGGTGGTTGCCCTGCGACTTAGGAACTTTGGAGAGCTTGTGTCATCAGCGATATCAGTGGAGAATGATTACGCGCAGTACTGTGAGAATCGAGCCAAGACGTCAAGAGGACCACAGAGGAGTGGCAGGAGGAGCGTTAGCAGTCGACCAACTCCAGGAAAGGACAAGCAGGGTGGCGTGAACAGCGGCAGTAGCAGTTCATCCAGCAGTGGGCACAGCAACCCCTACAGTTTTCATTGCCATTTTTGCCAACAGCCAGGACATATCAAGAGGAATTGCCCAATCAGGAGTGCTCGCCTAAGATTTCAGACCGGAGAAGGAGCTAGTCGTCAGCCCTAGTTTCAGACCCTACCTCAGCCACAGCTGTACCCTCAGCTTCCATTCCATCAGTTCTCTCCTCAACAAATGTCATATCCAGTGCAAGGACATCAATAGCAGAATCTTCAGTGTAACGTCCCTCAGTATCGAACACAAAGTATAGCTAGCGTGCAGTCACCATCATCGTAGTAGTATCGGCCAACTAACCCAAGATCCAGCAATGTTGGTAGAGGAAAGGGGAAAACTACAATACAGGTTCACATGATGACATCAGGAAGTTCAGATGCCCAGACAAGAAACGCAGTTGTCGACGGTACGATTATGGTTTCTCAGTCTCTAGCACACGTGTTATTTGATACTGATGCCACTCATTCTCTCATTTCGAGTTCTTTTGTACATGCCTTGGGATTAGAGATAGAAGAGTTTAACGAACCCTTAGTTATAACTTCACCCTTAGGGCGGGTGTTTGTGAATAGTATTTGTAAAGCTTGTAAAATAAAGATTAGGGATGAGATTTTGAAAAGTGATTTGATTGTAATCCCCATGAAAACCTATGATGTAATCCTAAGGATGGACTGGTTGTCCAGATACAGTGCAGTGGTAGAATGCCAACTTAGGAAAGTGACCCTAGTGTCTGATAGGGGGACGGTAATCACCTACCAAGGTGGTGGTGATCGGTTAATGAGTGAGCGTCATGTTAGGGCATGTCTAAAAGGGCGGAAGAACGCAGTTTGTTACGCTATCTTCATGGATTTGGAAGGAGAGCCCAATGCTTCGAGAAGACGTGCAGTGATTCCAGTGATGATAAGTTTGAGGATGTCTTCCCTGACGAGCTACTAGGATTACCACCGCATCGAGAAATCGAGTTTGGTATTGAATTGTTTCAAGGAACAGCACCGATTTCTATAGCACCTTACCGGATGGCACTGGTAGAAATGAAGGAACTCAGGAAGCAACTTCAGGAACTTGCTGATAAGGGATACATTCAGAATAGCACATCGCCATGGGGAGCACCGGTTTTGTTTACAAAGAAACATGATGGAACTCTCAGGTTGTGTATAGATTATCGATAGCTGAATCGAGTCACAGTGAAGAATAAGTATCCTCTACCCGGGATCGACGAGCTATTTGATCAGTTGGGAGGTTCACGGTACTTCTCGAAGATAGACTTGAGGTCGGGATATCATCAGCTCAGGATTAAGGAAGAAGACATTCCTAAGACAGCTTTCAGGACCTGGTATGGACATTTTAAATTTCTAGTGATGTCGTTTGGATTGATGAATGCTCCGGCAGCCTTCATGGATTTGATGAACAGGATATTCAGGCCTTACTTGGATTAGTTTGTGATCGTGTTCATTGACGACATCTTGGTTTATTCTAAGACTTGGGAGGAGCATGAGCAGCATCTCAGGATCGTGCTTCAGATTCTATGGGAACATCAGTTATATGCCAAGAAGGAAAAGTGTGAATTCTGGTTAACAGAGGTCAAATTTCTAGGTCATGTCATCTCTGAGCATGATATTTCGGTGGATCCGTCAAAGATAGAAGCCATAGTGGATTAGGAACGACTGAGGAATGTGGCAGAGGTCCGTAACTTCTTCGCACTTGCAGGATACTACAGGAAATTTGTTAAAGATTTTTCGAAGATAGCAGCACCGTTGACAAGATTGATTAGGAAAAATGTCAAGTTCAAGTGGAACGAAGAATGTGAGTTTGCTTTTCAAGAGCTAAAGGATCGGTTGACTTCAGCACCAGTGTTGATCATTCCCAGCGGTGACGAGCCGTACGAGGTTTATACGGATGCTTCAGGACGTGGACTCGGATGCATGTTGATGCAACATGGGCAAGTGGTGGCATATGGATCGAGACAGTTACGACCTCACGAGCGAAATTACCCTACTCATGATTTGGAGTTCGCAGCGGTGATTCATGCGTTGAAGATCTAGAGATGTTATTTGTTTGGGGCAACATTTCAGGTTTTCTCTGACCACAAGAGCTTAAAGTATTTGTTTACTCAGAGGGATTTGAACTTAAGGCAGCGAAGATGGATAGAATACATGGAGGATTACGATTTTGAGTTGCAGTATCATCCCGGGAAAGCCAACGTCGTTGCGGATGTGCTTAGTCAGAAATCTTCATGGATACTTGCATGTTTGGCTCTTGAAGATTGGAAAAGGAATGCGACAGTAAGTGAGTTCGTGCTACAGTATCAAGAAGATTTTGATCGCATTTCAGTATATCACATGAAGACGATCCCAGCTCTTATTCAGATGGTGAAGCAGAATCAGTGGCGAGACCAACATATTCAGGGAATTTGGACGCAAATTCAAAACGGAGAGTAGTTTGAAGAATGAAGAATACATGCAGATGGATCGTTGTACTTCAGGGAGCGTCTAGCGATTCCAGCTATTGCAGAAGTAACGAAGGCCGTAATGGACGAAGCTCACAAGTCTCAGTTCGTCATTCATCTAGGGAGTACGAAGATGTATCATGACTTGAAGAGGCACTATTGGTAGAGAGGTATGAAGAAGGACATTTGAGAATACGTGGCCAAGTGTATGATTTGTTTTCAAGTGAAAGCCGAGCATCAGAAGCCAGCAGGTCAGCTTCAGCCACTTCCTATTCTAGGATGGAAATGGGAGCACGTGACGATGGATTTTCTTATCGGATTGCCAAAGACTGAGCAATGGCACGATGCAATTTGGATCATGGTCGACAGGTTGACAAAGTCAGCTCATTTCATTCCGTTTAGATCGACATGTTCGAGGAGAATTCTTGGGGAATTGTATCTGCAGAACATTGTACGGTTGCACGGAGTTCCTTTGTCCATCATATCAGATAGGGATACCAGGTTTAATGCCAAATACTGGAGGAGCTTTCAGGATGCTATGGGTACAGATTTAAACTTCAGCTTAGTGTTTCATCCTTAGACCGATGGGCAATCTGAGCGGGTTATTCAAATTCTCGAAGACATGTTACATGCTTGTGCGTTAGACTTCGGCGGGAACTAGAAGAAGTATTTGCATCTGGTGGAGTTCGCATACAACAACAGCTATCAATTGAGTATTGGTATGGCAAAGTTCAAAGCATTGTATGGACGACCGTGTCTATCGCCAATGTGTTGGGCCAAACCAGAAGATAGAGTTATTCTTGGATCGGATGAGATTCGCGACAGCAATGAGAAGATTGTCGTGATTCGAGATTGACTGAAAGCAGCTCAAAGTCAGCAGAAGAGTTACGTTGATAGAAGACGTCGACCTTTGAAATTCGAGGTTGGAGACTTTGTACTGCTAAAGGTATCACCCCGTAAAGGCATCTCGCGATTCGGAGTGAAAGGAAAACTCACACCAAGATATGTTAGACCATTCGTGATTACTCAACGCATGGGTGTGGTTGCTTATCGACTCAACCTTCCTCTAGAACTTTTGCATGTTCACGACGTATTTCATGTGTCGATGCTTCAGAAGTGTCCACCTGAGCAGGATAAGATCGTTTCGTTCCAGGACGTACAGATTCAGGACGACACGACATATGAAGAAGTGCCAATCCAGATTATCGATCGTAAAGTGATTAGTTTGCATCGTTGTGAAATTCTGTTAGTTAAGGTCGTGTGGCAACATCACGGGATTGATGAAGCCACCTGGGAATTAGAATCAAGCAAGCGGGAGCTGTATCCGCATTTGTTTTGTTTTTGAATCAATTTGTAAATTTTGAGGACGAAATTTCTTTTAGGGGTAGAGAGTTGTAACACCCAAAAATTAACTAAATGATATTAGAATGTAAAATGGTGGATTAGTGTGCCATAATAAGTGTTTTAAACTCAAATTTATCATTTTGTGAAAATTAAGAAACTTTGTGTTATTTTACTTTTTAATAATTTTAAATTATATTAAGTTGCTTTAATTGTTAATTGGAATTTTAACAAAGCAATTTGATTTGAAAATAGTATACTGTTGCACACGGTTCGGTGTAACTAATTTTCTCTCTCCCTCTATTTAAATCACTCTCTCTCTCCTTCACTCTCATTTTTCTCTCTCTTCTCTCTCTTTCTCGTGCACTATCTCTCTCTTCCTTTCTCTCGGTCTCTCACATTCTCTCTCAATCTCTCTCTAAATTTTTGAAACAAAATTTGATTTGAAGCTTCGGGATTGTGGATTAAAGGCTCAGGAACGTGATTGAGCAACCACAAACTCGATTCAAGCTTCGATTCAAGGTTAGTATCGAATTTGTAAAACTTTTTCAATTTTTCAATTTTTCTTGCATTTTAAAATCTAAGCTTTTCTAAGCTTAGAAAACTTTCAATCTAGATTAGATGAACTTAGATTAACTTGAATATAAACTTTGTTTCATCAAAAACGCATCTAAATCGAGATTTTTTATTTTTCTCAAATTTTTCTAATTTTTGGATTTTTTTGCAAAAATTTTGTTTAAAGCTTGTTTTAATGCATTGAAAAGTAATCTATTATGTTTTTCTATTGTTAATGATCATTATCCATGCCTGAGAATTGAGAAAAACAGGTTAGATTTGAATATTTGGGCTCGGGGAAGCCGAAAACCGTGCATGAAAATTTCTAGAATTTTCCAAATCGGTAGGCCGAAGATTGAGTTCGGCAGGCCAAATTCATGCGTTCGGCAGGCCAAATTCATGCGTTCGGCAGGCCAAATTCATCCGACCGGCAGGCCGAACTTGGAAATGTTCGGCCGACCAGACTTGGATTTTCGACAGGCTGAACTATGTAGGGCGAACGGCCGAACCAGGGCGACCGGCAGGCCGACCGCGCATGATGCAATTTTTGTGATTTTCACCTGTTTTCACTGTTTTGAAACCCAATTGAAATTCCAACTTTACAAAATGATTTTATAAACCTAAGTGGCACACTAGGACACCATGAAATGATTTAATAACCTAGAATATCTCGGGTTAGACACTAATAGACCAAGTTTGTATTCAAGGTTATGCGTGGATCCATGGAGCTAACGTATAGCAAACTGGGATCACAGTGTGGAGCACCGACGCGAGTATTGAGGTAGGACTTCTACCCCTTCTTTGGTAGCCAATTTTAAATGTTTTGGTCTCAAAGTGATATTCAATATAATGTTTTTCAATGATTGGTTGAAAAAGGATTTTCTGTAACTATTTTCCTAAACAATAGATTGAGGTATTTTCATAATAAACCTCATAATAAATGTTAATGATTATATTTGATAAATAGAAAATTTAATTATAAAAAGATATACGGGCATGATGCCATATCAGAAATCGGGTTGTGTAGTGAACGACCTTAGGGGCAGGTCCCAAAACCTAGCTGGGCCACTTCGGTGGTGAATATCATGGTTTGCCTGAAATAATAAAAAGGTACCCTTGATGAACTGTTTCCAATATACTTTTGATAAACGGAAGTACTTATTTAATTTTATTTTATTTATTAAGAAGTGTTATATTTTTAAAATATAGTCCTACTAAGCCTTTCGCTCGCATTTTACTTGTTTTAAAATCTTACCCCATAGGTGGATATCAGCTTTGGATCGGAGAAGAGTCCGCTGTCCGGACCTATGACCAATAGAGGATTTTTGGTAGGTTGTATCATAGAAATTCAAGGCATGTAAATTCTTAACTCTCTTTTCTTTGGATTGTGGTTGTATTGCAATATTGTCAGTACTGTGTGTGTACACAATATGTGTGCCAGTAGGACCCATACTCACTTCACCCCATATCAAATTGTTTTATTTGTTCTTTTTATTTGTTTGAATATTATAATTGTTCATTCTAAATAAACGATTTTAAAATTATCACATTTTTATTTATAAAACTAATTCTAAAACCCAATTTTTAACTAAATCTCTACTTAATTAACTTAATTAATCCAACAAGTCACATCCCGTACTCTGAGGCGTGACAGGATGCAAGTGGCCATCTGCGATCACTCTAACCATACAAGATACAATCTCATATTCTTGGTGAATTAAATGATCTTATACCTAAAATGAAGAGATCTATAACAATCTTTGTGATGTAATCCTGCTAGAGATTAAAGTCTTTAAACTAAAAAATCTATAGATTTATAGGTTCTTAGAATAAACATGAAAGTCCAAATGACAATCTTGGAGTTATGCCATTTCGATGATTTTGGGAGAATAGCTAGTTAACCTGTTTTGATGACACATAGATTTGAAGGCACACCTTCTTAAGAAAATTTGATGAAATGTGAAAAAAGAAGAGAGAGAGATTATTATTGAGAATCATGAGCACGATTTATAATTTAAACATAATAATAAATTCTCTAGCTTTGTGTAACTCTTTTTGGGGAAAATAGATAACCTTGGTGGAGACGATGACTTTAAGTTGAATCTTAAGACTGCATATATTTACTCATTGGGTTCAATTCCTAACTTGACTATTGATAAACTTGATATTAGTCTGGATCATAAGACCTGATTGATACATCAATCCTGTGATGACCTATGAGCTGCTATAAGATTCATTTGAGCAGTCAAGTTCACAAAAAAGTAGAGAAACTTAAAGTGAGGATAGAGATAAATTTTTAGGCTTGAAAACCCACTAGAGAATTCATCTCTAGACTATGGCTTGGAGATCATCTCTAAATAACATCTTGCTTTTGACCAAAATTCTATCTCGTAAAAGATGAAACTCGCCAATACATTGGCAAAGATTTTGCGCATCCATCGACTAAAAAAAATCATGTTTATTTGCACTTGCTAAAGCGTTTCATTGCTTAAAGAAGTTATAGAACCACTTGGGCCTTAGTAGAGACAAAATTGCTAGCAAATAACTATAACCCAAGCAGTAAACAGTATTCCCCAAGACCACGAAGGACATGACTTCCTTGCCAACTAAATTTAAGGGGACCTAAGAAAGATCTTGCAAGTGACACCAAGCTTCCAATTCTCGTGAATTGGATAATGAGGAACAAATATTAAAATTTCAAAGTTGAACCAAAAGAGAAAAAGACTACCAACCACTCCGAGGGATTTTGTACGTCCAAAGAGACACTATAGCATATTTGTTTTAAAAAATTCAAAGAACTCAAAGAACAAGTCAAAGATTTTGCACTAGAATGTTGATTGTTCGATTCCATCAAAACACACAAGTAAAGGAAAAAAAAAAAAAAGAAAAATGCCTCCTGTAGTATGATGGTCTTCTTCAAAGATGAAACATAGCGACAGAGCACAGGTTGGTGCTCCATCACTAGCTGAATGTGAATCTCAAAGAGCACAACCACGAAGCATTTTCCTAATGCTCTGTGGCCGGCCTTACCATCATGCATGAAATTTCAAAAAAAAAAAGATAGACAAAGCTTTACCCTCTTCGACGCATGCAAATTTTTACAATCATGTTTGAAACCCAAAATGGTTCATCAAATTTGTCAATGCATTCAACATTCAAGTTCAACAGTATCTCGAAGAGTCTAGGCTACTTCCAACACAAGAAAGCCCGCTTTTACGAATAATACCATTGTCTAGCATTGGAGCTAAAAAAAAAGGCTCGATTGATGAATGCAAGAACACGAAGAACAACCAAAAAACTTTCTAAAAAATGTCAACAAGCACCTCAAGAGATTTCCAATGAAACAGAGGCTAAGAATTCGAAACGCACAACTCCAATGACAAAGTGACAAAGATTCAAGAAAATTTCAACATCAACAACATAAAAATCTCTTGCCCTAGTAAAAAAAAAGGGGCGTCCAGCCACAACTTGGAAAGCACCCAAATATATGATTTTCATTCATTGTTGGATACGAATCAAAGTTTACAAGTTTCAAAATCGCAATTATCATCTCCAAAATGAAGGAATAGAAACAAATAAGAGGGAACTAACCTTGAAGAAGGAAAGAATGGAGCTTTCACTCTCTATACACTACCTTTGGAGCTCTCTCTCCTCCCAACCTAGAAAACGCCGCCAATAACTAATGGAATGGCAAGATCTTTCAACAGAAATGTGAATAAATCTAGTATGAACTTGCTCTTGTTACTTGATTTTCCCTACCTTATGCAATTTGTTTTCAGAATCCCTCTCTTTCCTCTTTTTTTTGTGCATTCCTCACTTTCTCTCTCTATATGCATATTCTCTCTCTAATGTGGAGAAGGGTCGCTTATTCAAATAGTTTTGGATTAAAATATCCTTTTTACTAATGGGGGTTCACTTCCCTTTAAAGAAAGCATTTACATCATCAAATTGGAAGCGATGAAAGGTTTTCTTTCAAAAGCAATAACTACATTAAAAAAAGGAAAGAAGGAAAATCACCACTCTTACATGTTTTGTGTCAAGTTTCTAATAAAATGTGTGCAATATCACTGTTATATGAATATTTTCAAAATGGGTCATTACTTTTTATCTTGAAACGATTGAATGCATTTCTAGCTTTTGAAATTTTTTTCTAAATCTATATATCTACACACATACACACACATATATATATTTCCAGCTTTTGAATTCATGGTATATCTCATGAATTCTCTGCCCAAAAAACTCCTAAGCAAAATGGAGTTGTAGATAGAAAAAATCATAATTTGTAATAAGAGATTGACAAAGATACTATGAGATGAGGCTGTCAACATGGCATTCTATATCATCAACCATGTGTACATTCGATTGAGTACAAAGCAAACACCATATGAGATTTGGAAGGACAAAAAGCCTAAGCTATTTTTACATATTTGGAAATAAGTGTTATGTTCTAACCATGAACAGCTAGGTAAATTTGATGCCAAAAGTGAGAAAGGTGTTTTTATTAGCTATTCTTAAAATAGTAGGGCTTATAGAATTTATAACATGCGTACTCAAACCATCATGGAGTCAATCAACATAGTAATTGATGATATTGATGATTTCTCTGAGTTTTCACAAGAAGAGGAAAAGCAAGAACTACTAGAAAAAGGGCTACAAAGAAAGTTGACAAATATCCAGTGGACACAACTATGCAAACAATAGAGATTGAAAATTCTACTGAACATACAAAGATAGAACCTAAAGTTGTCTCTACACCTCTTCCCAACACACGCCTTGCGTGAACAAATTTCCTCTTCCAGGGTGGCAATGGCACATCCAGTAGAGAAGTTGGTGATTGGGGAGTTTGAACAAAACATGTTAACTTGGAGATGTTATCAGAACCATCATTAAAACATGATAGCACACCTACTATGTCTCCACCATTGAGCAAAATTTGTGAAAGAAACACTTAAGGAAGAATCTTGGATAAAAGCTATGAAAGAAGAGCTTCAGCAATTTGAAGGAACAATGTTTGGACTCTTATGCCTAGACCTGAGGGCTCTAATGTTATTAAAACAAACTAGATCTTCCGCAACAAGTCCAACGAGCAAGGAAATATCATGAGAAACAAAGCAAGAGTTGTGGCTCAAGGATATGCATAAGTAGATGGGATTGATTTGAGGAGACATTCGCTCCATTGGCAAGACTAGAATCTATCAGACTTCTACTAATAGTTGCCTACTCCCTTAATAAGTTGTACCAAATGAACATGAAGAATGCATTTCTCAATGGCATTCTCAAAGAAAAAGCTTATGTGGAGCAACCAAAAGGATTTGAAGATCCTTAGGACTCTGATCATGTGTTTAAATTGAAAAAGGCACTGTATGGACTGCAGCAAGCACCATGTGCTTGGTACAAACAATTGACTTCCTATCTTATAGAGAAACAGTACATTAGCAACGGTTCTAACAAGACATTGTTCATCAAACACACCTGTGCTAACGTCACTGTGGCTTAAATTTATGTGGACGACATTGTCTTTGGATCTACTTTTGAAAAACATGTTCATGACTTCGTCAAGATGATAAAAAATAAGTTTGAGATGAGTATGGTTGATGTGCTAAAGTTTTTCTTAGGACTTCAAATCAAATAGCACAAAGATGTTATCTTTATCTACCTTTATATCTCAATCCAGATATGCTAAAAACTTGGAGGAAAATTTAGATTGGAGTCCTTAAAGCCTTATCGAACTCCCATAAGTCCCAATATCAAGCTTGTCAAGATGAGAAAGGAATAGAAATTGACCAAAGTATGTATAAAAGCATGATCAGTAGCCTATTGTGCCTCACAACCAGCTATACGGACATCGCATTGTGTCAACGTGTGTGCACGCTCTTAGGCAGATCCAAAGGAGTTACAACTTGCAATCGTGAAGTGAATCATAAGATATGTAAGTGGTACTTCTAATTGTGGTATTTTTGTTTACAAATGATACAAGTTTTTCTCTTGTAGGTTATAGCGATGCAAACTAGGCTGGAAATTTGGATGACTAAAAGTGAAAGCTTGAGTGCAAAAGAAAGTGAAAGCTGAGAGTGCAAAAGAAAAGGAAAGAGATATGCAAAGCAAAAGGAATAAAAAGACACATCAAATATCAAACTGTTCCTACACAATGTGAAAAGAAGAAAATGTCTCTACAGTGATGAATATTTGAAGCATAGAAAAAGGGGCAAAAGAAAAAGCATAATGAAATGGGCAAAACACAAAGCCAAGAGAGAAGATAACTTTTGCTATTTGGGGAAAAGAAAAAGGTGCGAGAAAAAGTTAGGAAAATATTAATCACACCAATACTTCACATATGCTTTGTTGGAATTCACTTGTGGATCATTCTCCCTAGTTAGATGGCTATGCTAGTTTGAAATATCAAGTTGTGTTTCTATTCTCAAAAAATCTTTCAATGCCTTCAATTTCTGAGTCATGTTAATGATGGCATTTTATTCTCTCACCCATATGCCTTGCAAGGGCATAAGTTGCATTGTTTCAAATCCATGTTGAATCATAAATGATGTGTTTTTGTGCAACTAAATTAGTCAAGTTGAATCTAGAAAAATATTCTTGTTTCATGACAATGTATTTTAGTGGTCTATTTTTGCAAACATTTACCAGTTGTATGTACAGTCTATGCCTGACTATTCTATGCACACACTATTCTCATAGTCACACTAATCCTTCTTTGATCAACATTGTTCTATTATGTGATGATTGTCTGCTTCACACACCACATTTGTCCATGCATTCTGTGTTTTTATTCTACTGTCGACTTAATTGCATACCAACAAGCATGATTTGCTCACTGCACTTGCTATCTATTCAATCGACACATATTCATTTGTTATGATGCACATATCTATTCACACCCTTGACTACTTTGTCATTATATGGTCCGAGTATGAAATTTGCAGACTGATTATTGTTTGAAAATCATGCTATGATTTTGAGTGGCGTTTTTTAATTTTTCTTTATGTTTCTCACTCCTCTGTGCTTTCTAGACAAGTTTAAGTTTTGTAGTTTTTTAGATGCCATAACTGAGGGAGAGATGTTACCTCCATGGACATGTAAGTGACATGATCTTTAGAAGGAAGAACATCATTTTGAGGAGGAGAAAAAAATGCAGTGCTTGTAAAACTCATTGATCATACAATACTAAGTGTCGACCCACTGTGGCCTCAGATAAAAGAAAGTAGACACTGATCTCACAGTTCCTACAATTGATAGTTTCACTATTGATTTTCTTTATGACAACAATTCTTTGTCCTTGTTATATCAAAGTGGGGAAGAAGCACCATTTTCTTGGCTAACTCACTGCATTCTTGGCTAACTCTTTTTGTAGGCAATTGTAATCTTGTGTTTTGGATGTTGTGGATGTTTGTAACATTTGTTTTGCAGGTGCTGGTAATACATGATTTTTTATAATAATGATGCCAAAAGGAGAGATTGTTAGAATTTTTAATCCTATTTTTGTGTTATCATCTATTATTAAAAATACGTATAATTTTGTGGTGATATTAGGAATTATTTGCTGAATATTTTTGGATCCCTCTTTTTTTGAGTTTTCCTATTTGTTTTTTTTTTTTTTATAGTGATAGGCTTTGACTTTTTAAAATTGGAAACTATTAGTTTTTGGTTGGTATGTTTTTGTCGAAAGTTTTGGGAATAATATTGGGTATTTCTTTGATTTATTTAGATTTATTTGATTAAGATTTTTCCAATAAAATTCAAAATGAAGTCTGAGTAAAAAGAAACTGGCAGAGTTGACTTTCCAATCTTGTTTCTAGTTTTTATTTTCTAACTATAAGAAACCTTCCTCTATCTATATAATCAAAGCGTATAGATGTCTATGAAGACAGTTCTTGACACAACAGAGTCAAACTTTCCCAATTTGTTTCAAAGTGATGATTTGATAGCTAGGATTTGAATTTTGTTCTAATTTCAAGGAATTCGATGCTAGAATTAGGAGTACAAATTTGGACAGTTCTTTAAGGCTAGGCTTGCCTATTTAAATGATCACATATTGTGTTTCATTTTAGAGTTTTATTGTGAGAAAAAAATAGAGTAACAACCTTATTGTTTTAGATTTCAGTACATTGCTCTCATCCCTGTGTTGCTTTAACGCATTTGTTCTAGTCTAGATGGTCCCAAGAGGATTGTTTGTATTTTAGTGTAGATTTTAGGCACTCCTGCAGGACGAAAGCCTGAAGGAGGGCATATTGCAGAAGGAGTATCGTGGGTTCCACATTAGTGTAGATTTTAGGCACTCTTGTAATTCTAAACTTTATAACTATAATTTAATATAGTGGATCCTTCTTATCTCTTGTGTGAGGAGCACCTGTGGTTTTTTTTTCCACAAGCATTGTGTTCGTCTTTTTAATTTCCACATTGTTTGTTTGCACAGCTTTTATATTTGGTAATCGTTTATGTAGGGTACAATTAACATGTTCTATGCACATAAAACATTATTTCTTTCGTCTGTCAGGTTTAACACACTCCATTGAAGATGTTCTAATATTGCATACTAAAAGATGTGGTGTAAATTAAGCTATGACCACTTTTGAATTTCAACTTCTTGCTTCTAATACTTTAAAACTAAAATTAGATTTAAATTATAGCCTTGTAGAAATGACGTTTTTCTAATGTCACCCAAATAGAACACCATAATTATCAACTTTGGGAACTTTGCAATATCCTTAAATGCTTGTAAGTAATTAAGCATGCAGGGCATGCTTATTCAACTAGGGAAACCAAAATAACTACCCTGGGTCTAGCTCCTTGTTCAATTTCAAAGTTTCTGTACATAGGTCATGGCACATTTCCAATATTTTATGCAAATCTTGTTTGAATTAGTTTAAAAGTGTTTTATTATGTTTTTCTATTATCTCTACATGTTTTCTATGCCTAGGAATTGAGGAAATACGTTAGAAATGAAGATTTGAGCTTGGTAGGCCAAGGCTTGAATCTGGAAATTTTTAAAATTTTTCCATTTCGTCATGCTGATGTTGACCATCGGTAGGCCGAACTCATGAGTCCAGCATGCCAGATTCATATCATCGGTAGTCCAAACCTGGATGTAGTTCGACAGGCCGGTCCTGGGCGGCCAGTTGGCCAAACTGTAGAATTTGGCAGGTCGGACCAAGAAGTTTGATAGGCTAACCAAATTTCAAGAAAAATGACCAATTTTCACCCATTTCTACTGTTTTAAAAACCCGGATTGAGATTAAAATTTATAATATGATTTTACAGATATAAATGGCACATTAAGACACTATGAGATAGCTTAGCAATGTAGAATATCCTAAGCTAGGTATTGACAAACTTAGTTTCTATTTAAGGTTTTTCATGGTTTTGTGGAACTAGCGTATAGCGAGTCGAGACTACGGTGTTAGGCATCGGTGCAGGATATCAATGTAGGACTTCTACCCCTCCTTGGCAGCCAAATTTTTAAATAATTTTGGCCTCGAAATGTTTTCTTTTAAAATGTTTTCTTTTAAAATGTTTTCAACAAATGATTTTGAAAAGACTGTTATCAATAGTTTACCTTCAACAAATGGTTTTGAAAAGACTGTTATCAATAGTTTACCTTAAACTGTTGAATGATAATATTCATAATGAACCGAATAATGAATGTAAATGAATACACTCGATAAAATGAGATTTTTAATAACTACAGAAATACCTAGATGGGCATGATGCCATATTCAAAGATCAAGCCGTGTGGCGTATGACCTTGGGGGTAGGTCTTGAAACCCAACTGGGTCATTACGGTGGTGATTTACTATGGTTTGCCTAAGACTACATAATGGATTTTATTTTTAGATGAATAAAGGACTATTTTAGTAAGAACAATTTAATTGGATTTATTTATTCCTGTTTTCAAAATATTTTTCTCTATGATGAATTTTATATTTAAGTTAAATGATTTTCAAAACTTAGTCTTATTGAGCCTTCTGCTCAACTTTTTCTTGTTTTCAACCCATTTCCCCTCTAGGTGGAATACAGCGTAGGACCAACTTAGTCCATCGATCGGACTCATGAGTAGTAGAAGACCCTAAGTAGGTTATTGTATTATTTAATCAAGGCATTTAATATTTAATTTCCTTTTTGTATTAGACTGTAGTTGTAATTTGATTATTGTCAATACTATGTGTGTGCATAAGCTGTGGGCCAGGTGGGACCTAACATGAACATCACTTTCTCTTTTATTTTATTTTATTTTATGTGCTCTATTTTTATTATCTTGTTAAATGCTTTCAAAAGTTTTACATTCATCATATTTTAATAATTAATTAATTCCCTAAGTTGGAAATTTTTAACTAAAACCAACTTAATTAACCTTATTAACCCGCCACATCACCTCTCATACTTTGGGGCATGACAGAATGGTATCAGAGCCCTAGGTTATGAACCTTGAGAATTGTGCACACATAGGTATGACAATGAAAATCGTTGACAATCCACTTTTGTTTTCAAAAATTGAGAGAATGGCACCATGGCATCATGTGGCTGCTGATGTAGACCCTAAGAATGATGAGGGCATGATGAGAGCCATATTTGCTACTTTCTAGCAAATGGCGATGAAGGCAAGGCCTGAAGATATCGAGGCGAGTCGTCGACATGAGTACTTTAGGGAATACCAACATGCATCTATTTCTACTTTTACGGAAGGAGGAGTCTACAGGTAGTTGAATATTGGTTGGATTCAGTGGTGAAGCACTTGGATATCCTTGGTGTACTAGCAGAATATCGAGTGAAAATTGTGGCATACAAACTGGAAGGAAGCATAAACACTTGGTGGAGGCAGGCAAAACGCATGGAAGGCAACAAGAATATTGATTGGGATCGACTTAAGGAGTTGTTTTGCGAGTAATACTCTCTGTAGGGATCTTGGATCAGAATGTCATTGAATTTTATTTATTGGAATAGGGTGATATGATGGTTCGAGAACACAAAGTAAATTCAATGAGTTGGCCAAGTTTGCTCAATCTACAGTGGCTTCTGAGCAAGAAAAGTGCATTAAGTCCCAAAAAGGGCTTCAGGCATCTATTCGACAACAATTGGTGGCCTTGTGACTTTGAAATTTTGATGAGTAAGTATTGCCAGCATTATTTGTGGAAAGTTACTATGTGCTCTACTCAAGGACAGGGCAAGGGCATCAGGAGGACCTTAAAGAAGCAACCAGAGGGGCAATGATAATAGCCAAGCTCAAGGGAAGAATCAACAAGGTAACATTGATAGTAGAAGTAGTAGTTCACTAAGTAGCAGACAAAGCGGCCCTTACAACCTCCATTGCCATTATTACCAGCAACCAGGACGCATCGAGAGGAACTGCTCGATGAGGGATGCTCGGGAAGGATCTTAAATTAGAGATGGTGCCAGTCGTCAACCTCAACCTCAACCTCAGCCCTTCGTTTTATCTTAGCCACAGTAAATTCTGCAGTTGCAGTTTCACCAGCCCACTTCACACATATGTATTACCCAACGTAAGGACATCAGCTGTAGAGTTTTTAATGAAATACCCCACATTATTGAGTGCCAAGTACAGACCACAACAATATCAGCTGACAATTCTAAGACCCAGCAATGCCAATAAGGAAAGAGGGAAAGCCCTAGCTTAAGTTTACACCATGACTTTAGGAAGTTTAGAAGCTTAGACCATTAGTGTAGTCGTTGATGGTACAATTATGGTTTTTTAATCTTTAACTTACATTTTATTTGATACGTATGCCACTCATTCTCTCATTTTGAGTCCATTTGTACATGCCTTGGGATTATAAATAGAAGAGTTTAATGAACCCTTGATTATTTCCTTACCCTTGGGGTGAGTGTATGTACTATATATATAAATCCTACAAAATAATGATTTGGGGTGAGACTATGAAGAGTGATTTGATTATAATCCCTATGAGTTCACATGAAGTAATCTTAGAAATGGACTGGTTGTCCAAATGTGATATTATAGCTGACAATTATCTTAGAAAAGTGACCCTAGTGTTTGATAGGGGAGTGACGATTTCCTACTAAAGTGGTAGTAATCGAGTGCTGAGTGAGTGACTCATGAAGATATGTCTTGAAGCATGAAGGAGTCCAACTTGCTATGCCTTCTTCTGAATCTAGAAGAAGAGTCTAGTGCTACAAAAAGGAAATGTAGCGATATCGATGGTTGGCGAGTTTAATGATATCTTCCCCGACAAGCTATCAAAATTGACACCACATCAAAAAATTGAGTTTGCTATTGAGCTACTTTCAAGGACCCCTTTGATTTTTACAGCACCATATCGTGTGGCGACGGTAGAAATGAAGGAATTAAGGAAGCAATTTCAGGAACTTGTAGATAAAGGTTATATTTGGAGCGGTATGTCACCATGGGGTGCACCAGTTTTATTTGTCAAGAAGCATAATGGTTTTCTCCGACTATGTATTGACTATCGGCAGCTGAATCAGGTCACCATGAAGAATGAGAACCCACTACCTAGGATCAATGAGTATTCGACCAGTTAGGAGGCTCATGGTATTTCTAAAAGATAGATTTTGCAATCCGAACACCATCAACTCATGATCAAGGAGGAGGATATTCCCAAGACAGCCTTTAGGATTTGACAAAGACATTTTGAGTTTCCAGTGACGCCGTTCGAGTAGACGAATGCTCCAACAGCTTTCATAGATTCAGTGAACAAGAATTCTCAAAGGTGGAAACACTGTTGACATGACATTTCGCATGAGTTAAGGAATCGATTGGCTATCGCCCTAGTATTGATTATGCCAAGTAGTGATGAGTCGCACGAAGTCTACACCGATGCATCTAGACGAGAACTTGGATGTGTGCTGATGCGACATGGATGAGTTGCGGCTTATGGATTGCGACAGTTGAGACCTCATAATCAGAACTACCCCCACACATGATTTGGAGCTTGCATCAATGATTCATGCCTTGATGATTTGGGGATGCTACTTGTATCGGACAACATTTTAGGTTTTCTCAAATCACAAAAATTTGAAGTATTTATCCACTCAAAAGGATTCAAACTTGAGATAGCCAAGATGGATGGAACATATGAAAAACTATGATTTTATGCTGTAGTGTCACCTTGGGAAAGCTAATGTGAATATAGACACGCTTAGTAGAAAGTCTTTAGGAATTCTCGCTTGATTGGCATTAGAAAATTGAAGAAGAGATACGACAGTCAGTGAGTACAGACTACGGTACCATGAAGACTACAGTCGAGTTTTAGTATATCATATGGATTCTACCCCAGTGCTTGTCTAGACGATGAAGTAGAATCAATGGCCGGATCAGCACCTACCCAAAATATGAATGCAGATTCAAAATGGGGAGCAGTTTGAGGAATGGAGGACATATGTAAACGGGTCATTGTACTTCAAGGAATGTCTGGTGGTACCTACAATCACAGAGATGACGAAGGCCATAACGGACGAAGCTCACAGATCCCAATTTGCTATTCATCCAGAAAGCACGGAGACGTATCGCGATCTGAAGAGACAATATTGATGGGTAGGTATAAAGAAGGATGTTCAAGAGTACATCACTAGGTGTGTCACTAGTCTCTAGGTAAAAACCGAACATCAGAAGCCTGCTGGATAACTTTAGCCACTTCCCATTCTAAGGTAGAAATGTGAACATGTCACAATAGATTTTCTTACCGGATTGTCAAAGATGGAGCAAGGCACAATGTGATTTAGGTCGTCGCTAACAAGTCAACAAAATCGATGCATTTCATACCATTTAGGTCGATGTGTTTGAGAAGAGTTCTTGGGGAGCTGTATTTGGAAAATATAGTGAGATTGCACAGAGTTCCATTATCCGTCACCTTCGATGGAGACACCCGATTTAACGCTAAGTATTGGAGTTTTTAGAAAGACTTGGGAACATATTTGAATTTCAGCACCACTTTTCATCCTCAGACTGACGGGTAGTCCAAACGAGTCATTTAGATCTTGGAAGGTATGTTACACGCATGTGTATTGGATTTTGGTGGATTGTTCTAGCATCTTGCAAGATTTGTGTGCAACAACAACTACCAAGCGAGTATTGATAAGGCATCGTTCGAGGCACTTTATGGATGACCATGTCAACCGCTAGTGTGTTGGGTAGAACCAAAGCACAAGATCGTCATCAGACCTATAAAGATCAGTGGGAGCAATGAAAAGGGTTACCATGATTTGTGATCGGTTGAGAGTTACTCAAGTAGCTAGAAAAGTTACACTGACTAGAGGCGTCAACCTTTGGGATTTGAAGTAGGGGATTTCATTCTCCTAAAGGTTTCTTTGTGTAAGGGTATTTCGTGCTTTGATGTAAGTGGGAAACTTGCACCAAGGTTTGTTAGTCCGTTTGAGATATCTCAATGCGTTGTTATGGTTGCATATTGTTTCAGCCTTCCTCTCGAGCTTTCTCATATGCATGACATATCTCATGTGTCGATGCTTCAAAAATGTCCGCCTAAACCAAGCAAGGTTATTTCATTTCATGTTGTGCAAATTTAGGAAGACGCGACCTATAAAGAAGTGCCGATTCAGATTATTGATCGAAGAGTGATAAGTTTGCAACGCCATGAAATTCAGTTGGTGAAAGTCATGTGGTAGCATTACGGAGTCGATGAAGCGACTCTAGAGTTAGAATTGACTATGCAAGAGTCATACTCGTATTTTTTTTGTTTTTGAGTTAATTCTAAATTTTGAGGACGAAATTTCTTTTAGGGGTTGAGAGTTGTAACATCTCGAATTTAATTAAGTATTATTAGTATATAAAATGGTGTATTACTGTGCCTAAATGTAATTTGAACTTAATTTGAATATTTTGTCGTATTTTCCAAATTATTTCATCTTTCCATTATTTTAATTGTTTTATATGTTATTTTGAAGTTTAGAATAAAACAATTAGTCAAATGCCAATTACATCTCTTTTTGCAAAACCATGGGTGGCACACAGTTTTCACACAGTAAAACTTCCCCTTCCTTATTTATTTAACTTTCCCTCACCCTCTCCCTCTCTCGCTCTAGTTCACTCTCTTTCTCTCTCTTTCTCCCTCTCACTCGCTGCCTCTCTCTCTTCTCTCTTCTCAATTCAAAATTTTGAGTTCAAGCTTCAATTTCTAGTTGAATTGGAAGCTAGAAGCCATATTTGACATCCATAAACTCGAATCAAAGCTCAAATTCGAGGTTGGTTACCAAATTTTCAAACTTTTAAACTCTTTCTCAATTTTTCCATTTTTCCTTGCACATTGTAATCTAAGTTAGTTAGCCTCAAATCATCTAGAATCTAGGCTTAGTTTGATGAAAAACGGATTTAAACCAGGTTTTTCCATTTTTCTCCATTTTTCACATTTTTGGATTTCTTTGAAAATCTTTATGCAAATCTTGTTTAAATTAGTTTTAAAAGTGTTTTATTATATTTTTCTATCATCTCTACATATTTTCGATGCCTGGGAATTGAGAAAACAGGTTGGAAATGAATATTTGAGCTTAGGAAGCCGAGGCTCGAATCTAGAAATTTCTAGAATTTGTTCAGTTCGGTAGGTCGATGTTGACCATCAGCAGGCTAGACTCATAAGTCCAATATGTCGGATTCATATCATCGACAGGCCAAACCTGGACGCGGTTTGGTAGGCCAGTCCTCGGTGGTCGGCAGGCCAAACTGTAGAGTTTAGCAGGCCAGACCAAGAAGTTCGATAGGCTGACTAGATTTTAAGAAAAATGACCGATTTTCACCTATTTTTACTGTTTTAAAAACCCAAATTGAGATTTAAACTTTACAATATGATTTTACGGACATAAATGGCACACTAAGACACTATGAGATAGCTTAGCAGTGTAGAATATCCTAAGCTAGGTATTGACGAACTATTTAAGGTTGGTCGTGGTTCTATGGAGCTAGCATAATACGAGTCGAGACTATGGTGTTAGGCATCGATGCAAGATATCGAGGTAGGACTTCTACCCCTCCTTGGTAGCTAGATTTTTAAATAGTTTTGGCCTCAAAATGTTTTCTTTTAAAATGATTTCAACAAATGATTTTGAAAAGACTGTTATCGGTAGTTTACCTTAAACTATTAAATGATATATTCATAATGAACCGAATAATGAATGTAAATAAACACACTCAGTAAAATGAGATTTTTAATGACTATAGAAATACCTAGATAGGCATGATGCCATATTTAGAGATCAGGTAGTATAGCATGCGATCTTAGGGGTAAGTCTCGAAACCTAACTGGGCCACTACGGTGGTGATTAACTATGGTTTGCCCAAGACTACATAATGGATTTTATTTTCAGTTGAATAAAGGACTATTTTGGTAAGAACGATTTAATTGGATTTATTTATTCCTGTTTTCAAAATATTTTTCTGTATGATGAATTTTATATTGAAGTTAAATGATTTTCAAAACATAGTCCTACTGAGCCTTCTGCTCACATTCTTCTTGTTTTTAACCCATTTCCCCTCTAGGTGGAATATAGCACAGGACCAACTAGAGTCCACCAATAAGACTCGCGAGCAGTAGAAGACCCTGAGTAGGTTATTGTATTATTTAATCAAGGCATGTAATATTTAACTTCCTTTTTGTATTAGACTATGGTTGTAATTTGATTTTATCGATACTATGTGTGTGCACAAGCTGTGGGTGTAACACCTCGAAGTTAATTAAATGATATTAGAATGCTAATTGGTGGGTTAGTGTGCCATAATGAGTATTTTAAATTTAATTTGATTATTTTGTGAAAATTTAGTAACCTCGTGTTATTTTACTCTTTTAATAATTTTTAATTATTCTAAATTATTTTTAATTGTTAATTTAAATTTCAATGAAACAATTTGATTTGAAAACAGTGTGTAGTTGCACACAGTCTTGTGCAACCACTTTTCTCTCTCTTCCTCTATTTATTTCACTCTTTTCTCTCTCCTCACTCTCACTATCGCCTCACTCTCTCTCTCCTCTCTCTATCTCTCACGGTTTTCTCTCTCTCTCCCATTCTCTCCCAAAATTTTGAAACAAAATTTTATTTCAAGCTTTGGGTTAGTAGATTGAAGGCTCGGGAACAAGATTCAACAACAAAAACATCGTTTTAAAGCTTCGATTCGAGGTTAGTTTCTAAAATTCAAAAGTTTTTCTATTTTTCAAATTTTCTTGCATTTTGAAACCTAAGCGTTTCTAAGCTTAGAAAAGCTTCAATCTAGGTTAGAGTAACTTAGAATAACTAGAATTGAAACTTTGTTTGCTCAAAAACGGATTGAAA
>CAMOHE010030175.1:0-16612 GCA_946598075.1 Artocarpus hirsutus | reverse complement strand
AAGGTCAGAATAAATTCTAACGATGAGCTGGCGGACGGATGATGGGTGCAGATTGGGTATGGAGTCCGCTACTGAATGTTTCTGCTGTACATATTATAAGCTATTTTGAAAAGGAATGTTCGAACAGGAAAATATTATAAAAGTAAGAATGTTTATGTAAATACAAGATTGTGAAAGTATTTTGGAGGTTTCTGAAAATTATGGTATGTGAAATATTTATTCAGTTTTTTTTTTTTTTAAAAAAAAGTTCCCTCAATTTTTGGCCCTAAGTAAGTAAGAAAAAGGTTTTAATCACAGCCTGAAAAGACGGGTTGTGACAGTTTTTGGGCTGCCCAATGAGATCGCAGCGAGATTGTAAGGGAAGTTGCGACTTGGTTTGCAACTTTGGTAGTAAATGGCTTATATGTTTTATTCTAGTTTGTCTTTTTTCTATTTCAAAGCTTGGAATGCCATTTTTTAAGTTGATTAATTGTGTAATAAGACTTTCGTAGCAACTATAGTAAAACTGATAGTTGTTATCAACAGTTTTTCATTAAGTGTTGCATGTGAAATTGTGACTTAGGTTGCGACCTCATGTGAGCAAAGTGCGTTTTGTTTAAAAACGAGTTTAGTCTTCACTTTTGAGAGTTGAACCCATTTAGATTGATTCAGTAAAGACTTTAAATGAAATCGGTGACGATTTTTTAAAATTGTCATTGAAGTCGTACATGATGTTGCAACATGAGTTACAACCTCAAAAATATGGATCTCAAAATTTACCCAGTTTTAAGTAAGATGCTTAAGTTATTGCCTCCTTAAGCCCTTGTAGCAACTACAAAATGATTCACAGTTATTTCAACGCTATTTTGTTAGATGGTATACACGATATTGCAACACGGGTTGCAACTTGGTTACGACACCGGTAGTGCAAGTCTTGTTTCTACTTGGCTTTACTTTCTTAAAGTTAAGATATTCAATCTATATTAAGCCAAAGTTGTTTAAGCACTCGATGCACTTTGGGAATTACTTTTGAAATTGTTTACGCTAGGTGTTTTGTGAGGTGTTGCAACATTGTTGCAACCTTAATAGTGTAGTATATGCTTTTAAGTACAATGACACTCTAAATAGTCTGAATCACAATTTTTGCAAAACACAAAAGTTATAACTCTCGACGAGAATGTGAATTTTCATGAAGAAACTTTTTGAAATTTCTACCTCTAAAAAGGACCTTTAAATAGAATTAATTGACAAAGTTTACAAAATCACTGTAAACGGTAATGCTAAAGATAGAAAATAAACCTTTGAAAAATACTGAAGTTCTAGGCCTCGTCAGAACAAGGAACTTTCATAAAAGAAACTTTTAGTAAAATTGTCTTTGACATTCAGCTAT
Source organism: Artocarpus hirsutus (assembly GCA_946598075.1). Lineage (NCBI taxonomy): Eukaryota > Viridiplantae > Streptophyta > Magnoliopsida > Rosales > Moraceae > Artocarpus > Artocarpus hirsutus. The sequence goes on along the minus strand of CAMOHE010030175.1, from coordinate 15,243 downwards.
AGTGACTTTAAAACGGACAAAAATACTTTCTAATAACAATTTCAAAATAAAATGCCTGTTTAGTGGCAAAATCATTATTTATGAACAATAAAAGAATTGTAGCATTTAGAGTCTACAATTCACAGTATTATTAAAGTTCGGACTTCAAATTTAAGATACGGTTTTTAATCAAACTTTACATATTAAGTTTTTAACAGATTTCATAGAAACAAGAGATTATAGAAAATATAAGTTGTTAACCGCTACGATAGCAGTTACGGATCCAACGCCCATACATGTTTAGAAGCCAATTATCTGACCAATTTTCGATACTAGGTGCTCAAACATTATAGAATGCTTTTAGTTCCAAAGGGACCATATTGGGCCTAATGAATTGAATGGTAACTATACAAGGGCTTATGGGCCCAATAATACTATTCAATTCAAATGGATGTATAAGTTTAATAAGGAGCCTAAGGTAAGTAATACGAGAGGTTACTAAGTCAAGGGTATAAGAGGAAGATGACTAATTAATGACTAAATCAATTAATTCATTACTAACTTTAGTATGATTTAGTTAAAGGCAATTAAGGATAACAAATTAGATAAGGAGTATGAGTCAGGAGGATTTAGAATTAATTAATCCTTTTAACTACTCAAATAGTTAGTTTGATAATAAAGAAAATTTCTAAGAAAAATTTAATTTTTATGAAATGCTAAATTTATTAGCATAAAACAAGTAAAGCTCACAGTCTTACTGGGCGTTTTTCCTCAGACTCTAGGAATAATAGATAAGTATGTGACGAGTTAGCAAATCCTAACTTTGGAAACCAGGTAAGTAGAAATCATGGAATCTAGCCTACAACGTGAAAACTAAGGTTTCCAATTTATAGTGTTTACATGTTTTTATGAAAATCATGAAAATACGTGATTAGAATTATGCCATGTTATAATGTGTTATGACATGCCATGTTTACTGGTATGTAGCGTATTGTATGTGATGTATGCTATATAAAATTATATTGTATATTGCTAAGAATAGTTATGACTTATATTATGTGATGATATATAGTAATATGCTATATTGTATACTGATGTCTTGCCCTAAAATGTTTTTTCTTAAACGACAAATGTTTATAGTATAGAAAAGTTGTTGTATCTATAGGGAGGTAAAAATTTGTAACTCGGGAGACTGTTAAATTTACACGTTTAAGAAGGCAAGCAATTTTTCAAAACAAACTTAAAAATAAAAGAAATATTTTTGTTATTTTTTTATTTAATTCAAAATTTAAAGCATAAAATTAAAGCGGCAAAGCTTTGAGAATCTTTTATATGTTTTGTAACTGGTATGGAATTTTAAATCTATTTAATAACGATATAAAGCATTTGATTTATTGTATCATTTCTCGTTAATTGCAAGCACTTTTACTACTATTATAAGTCAACCGAAAGCGACAATATAGCAAGTTATGATGTAGTAAGAGTCCTCCTATAAAAGTAGCAAAATAATCATCTCTCACTAATGATTAGGTGCACTAATTATAAAAATTATAAACGCTGTCACTACAATTATAATTAACATAATTTAAAGATAGAAAAGATAATAACAAACCAAAATTAATATATTTTAATGGAATAAATTATAGCGTTAATTTTGGCAGCACCCTGTCTAATTAATTGGTTTAAGAATACACGATGCCATCCTCTGTCGACAATAAGTCAAGAATTATCAAGCATTTACTATGTCAGTCCATATCTATAATGCAATAGAAACTCAACTTAATAAGCGAACATGACTTCAATATTATTAATATTAATTATGCAACACAATTAAATTACATAAAGAAAGCATGACTGAATTTATATAAGAATTTAGCGGCATAACAACATTAATAATAATTATTAAAAAGATAGAAATATAATTTATTCTATAAAATATAAGCATTACAAATCAGATATGAAGTCAAAATCCATATCAGAATACTATGCATATAAGATCCTTTTTCTGCCTCACTAGACTTTTTACACTAATTTAGACATTATTTTTATTATTTTTAGGGGATATTGCTGAGTCTAACTCAATAGCAAAATAAAAGAAAGAAGAGAGGAAGGGATGAAGGAGGGAAGAAAAGGGCCAAAGGCCTGTAGGTCTAAGGAACAGGGAGAGAGGCCCCTGGTATTTATAGTGATGAAAAGTTTACTATTTATTAATTTTTTATAATAATTACTGTTGAAATGTTTACAAAATTCGGATCATAATGATCCAATTTTCCTTCTCTTTTTCTTCGTGCTGGGCCTTCTTTAGTGTGGGAGAATCTAGTTGAGATTCTCTATGGCACGAAAGCTAACTGGATAAAAATGGACACAATCCTTACCATTGAAATGGCGATTAAACGGTGAAGAATCTTGAAGGAAAATGGGCCCGTCAGATCACAAATGGCAGCCATTGAACCCATGGCTAGGAAGGCGAGAACCCGTAAACATGGTCACAACAGATTAGACAGGTTTTGAATACGTGAGGCCCACCTGACACGTGTCAGCGCTGGCATGTGGTATGATAGTGGGTGATGCACGTAGAAGACAGATGGCTTGGATCTCTTTGGCGGCGCATCGGACGCTCCATATTTCCCCACGTGTTGCCCATTTTTTTAATTTCAATTTTTAATTGTTTCTCAATCATTTGTTGTCTGATTTTGCCTATTTTGGTGCCATTTTGCTCTGTTTTCTCTAGATTTTAAATCTAAAATTCACAAACAATAATAAAATTAATTATTTTACAAACATAATATTTACAATAATTATTAAAAATATTTATTTTACAATAAAACACACAAAAATTACTAAAACTAGATAAAAATTTCTTAAATTAACAACCCTTAACAGATATGTTATTTAAGACTCGAGATTATTACTAGAAACATAATAGAATATATTTACAAACTCAAAACTTATTTATAAACACTTTAAGACTCAAAATAAAATAGCCACTTATTATTTTTATGGCTTTAATTTACAAACTAAACATATATTTAACATACAGAAATGACTCTAAAAATTACCAAAAATATTATTAAACATAAAAACACACTAAAAACACATTTTTAAACACATTTACACACTAAGACATAAAAATACTTATTAATCCAAAAATGCTATTAATTAGAGGATTTAATGAGAAATAAAAGCATAAAGAAATGATTTTATCCTTAGAAAATATATGCTTTTATAGTCTCATCACATATGCATAATAAGACAAGTATAATAAGATAAGATACGTTAAGTTAAGAGCGTTGTACTAGTCTCCCGACCTACAGGGAGGATTCATGGCCTCTCGATCTAGAGAGAGGTATAAAGATTCAGTTCACTTTATGATCTAGGGTTATTGGGGACCTCGTGAACCTGAGCTTATCGACAATCACATGCAACTAATACATACACATAGGGACCCATTAAGTAAGATAAATTAGATTTATCGAACATGTTCATAATAAAACATAATATGCTCATGCATTATTTTATAAATGTTTTAAGCTTGTTTTGTGAGAAAATGCTTCCTACTTACTAAGTGAAAGCTTATTCAGATATATTCATACAATAGGTAAGTAATCTGTCATCAAAATTGTGATGGATAGTGGCAAGTGGTGGATGAATAGTGGAGATAGGTATAGACACCAATTAAAAAAAGTATTTTCCGCAATAGTTCTAAAATGAATATGTATGTATAAGTAGTTTTACGCAAGTATGGTTTAAAAAGCGAGGATTGTAATTTTATAGTTTGAATCTTGGTTATATACCTATATCAAGAGTTTAAATAACTTAATTATAATAATGGATAGTTTTAGAAATGTTTTAAACGATTTAGTTCAAATTAGGGAATTGTTTTAAGGAAATTAATTTAATTAATTAGTATTATGTTTTAAAAAAATTTGTTTAGCAAAATGATAAATTAAGATTAAGAATACGATTATATAGTTAAGTAATGACCATGTAGATAAGGTCGTTATAATAACGACTATTTTAGTACCATTAATTGACTACTGAATTGTATTAGTATAGCATTTTAGTATCTTAGAAGGCGAAAAAACAAGTTGATTATTCTCAGCCCAAATAAGAGCAATAAAAAAGTAAAACAAAGAGAGAAAGAGATGTATATTTAGTGCCTCAATGGGATTCTAGGGACTATACTTTCTCAATTTGTGCCTCAGATTCTAGGGACTATACTTTCTCAATTTGTGCCTCATCCTTGCATAGACAATGCTAAACTTCACTGTATCCTTCCAGTTTTATCGAATGTCCCTGAAGGGACGGCAGTGTAATTACTTGATGGTACATGGACTAGAATTAATAAATCCTTTAGAGGAAAGTAGTTCACGAAGGCCTAATGATTTTTCGAACTAACTGATGGAATAATCTGAGCAATGTTAATGTGAAATGGAGTAAGACTATTCACCATTGGCGCGCTCTTTGTCCACCATCGTTTGACTACACAGCGCTGGTGAAGAATATACTTAAAATAAGAGAATTTAGAGATATTTTATGTATAAAAGTTGAAATTAGAACATTTGAGTAGAAGTCCATGTAGTGGCTACATGGCACCGGAATATGCTTTCAATGGTTTATTCTCAACAAAATCCGTTGTCTTTAGCTTTGGTATAATGGTATTGGAGTGTTTGTTTGGTTTTTTTTTTTTTAAATATTACACCTCAATTTGGAATTGCATCGGAGATGCACTTAAGAGAAACATAATATTCCTTCCTGTCTCTCTCTGTAACTCTCAAAATTTCACCCACAACAGATGCCACGACCTGGTCAAGAAATTTTGTGAAATTTATTACTACTACTACTATTATTATTATTATTACTACTATTATTATTATTATTATTATTTTCAAAGCTAAAAGATCTGGTTTTTAATATTTACTAAATTAAATTAAATTTAAGTTAATTAAATTTACCAAAGACTAAAAATAAATAAAGAACACGTGTAAATGTTATCGAGGTTTGGTCGTTAAACCTAGGTCTTCGAGGCCACATCTAACTATTAAATAATCTACTAATCCTGAAAACGTTACAATCATCAATCGGACTTATACAACTTCAAGACTCATCTGTGTTGTAACACCTAGATATATCTATCCAGTGAGCACCACTCTACTTCAATGTTTACACTTGTTGAATTTCTTCATGTACAAAGCATCTCCTCCTGAAGACTTCACCTTCTTCACTCCAAAAATGCTAAGAATGACTTGCTCTAAAAACCTCTGTGAAAAACAAAGTTCTCTAGACTCTGGACGTGTAGAATGCCTTTGTGAAGTGAGGCTCTTATAGAGTTGCTTCCAGTATATTCATCGGTATCTCGAATAGGCTGTTTAAAATTCAAGTGTCGTATCCAGGTGTTGTAACACTTATCTGCAACACTTATCTAATAAGGCATGATCTAATTGTTGAATTGATCTTGGATTCTTCTACTATAATTTTTTGATTTTATGCTCCAAAAATATCTTTAATAAACATCCTTTAAAGCAAATAGCAATCCCTTTCTTTTCAATGAGCCAAAATTAAATCCTCTTTAAAGTTTGAATTTGATTCCAATTTGAACTAAGATTTCCTCTTCAATACTTATCCTTATCTCCAATTTGTATCTTCTTGGACTGAATATTCTAGATAAAGACGTGTAAATCATCTTCAAATTGATTTTTGAATTTCTTGAATTAAGTTTGCCAAAATTGCCAACAAAACACGTTAACACGTAAACCCTAACAAACGCTATGAAATTTCTGAGTGACACGGAAGAGGTTCTATTTTAGTTGGATATTTGGAATTTTGTTTAAGTCGATTATGTTTGCTTGGTTGTTGAGAAAATGGGTTCTCTTATTTTTCTCTGTTTTCATGGTGTTCAAGCTCTCTTGTCTAAATCTTGTCAAATACCAAAACAAAAAAAAACAAAACAAAAAACAAAAACTATGGCATCTTTTACGTCATTGGTGCGTGTTTGGTATTTAATTTTAGTAATTTTTTTTTTGTAATTTGGTGGAATATTATTAATAGTAGTCCCTAAACTATGAGAAACTGACACTTTGGTCTTGAACTTTAAATTTCTTTAACTTTTGTTTTGTTTTCTTTGGACTTTGTATTTTTCAGCTTGGAAGTTGGAGTATAAGTGTTTTTTTAGTCAAGAATACTAGTCATTAGCTTGTAGTGCCCTCCAAGGTATATTCAGAATCAAAAGGTTCTATTCTATATTTGAATCTTCAAAGTGGAGAATGCTAACAATTGGCCAGTTTTGCTTTCGTTCTTATCACTATTCTTTCCCTTCTCTTCCGCACAACTTTCTCTAATGTTGATAGCATCAATCTATTCCAATCTATTAGTGATGACGAAACTCTGGTTTCTAAAGAAGGATTTTTTGACCTTGGTTTCTTCAGTCCAAGAACTTCCAAGAAAGATGTCCATTATCAGAAAGAAACAAATTAAGACAATACAGACCAGTTAAAGATATGGATCAATGAAATAGAAACTTTATAAATTGCTAGAAAAATCATCATGGTGGATGTATAATAATTTGAGGACTTGGCTAATCTATGTAGTTTAAAGCTTTTGGATTTTGCTGCAGGTTACTGCCCATCCTATAATCCCAGAACACTTATGGTGTATGTAAAATTAAAAAAAAAAAAAAAGAAACATAGTTTTCTGGACCACCAGCTCTTTATATTATACCATGTTAGTTTACCAATTCTTTTCGGGTATTTATTTTTCCTAATGTTACACTGATGACTGCCAGGACATTCCCAAATGTTAGGAGTATATTGTTAATGTTCGTTATCCCTTATTAAAAATCACTTCATGTACTCGTTGAGTGAGATTTGAGAGAATGAAAAGTTAAGCAATTCTCAAAGAGAATTTTAGTCAAAGAGGATTTTTGTTCTTCATTGTATGATCAACTTTATTAACACAACACCTATTTATAATAGAAATACAAGGCTAAACTTGAAAATATAACACAAACATAATCATATCAAGACAAAATAAACAACAACTAAAGAAAGCAAACAAGTTGGAATCCAACAAAGAGTGGAATGTGAATTGTTGGCTAGGACCCAATTGAGCTAGCATAGATGATGGGTGAGTTGGATTCACAAGTGAGTAGGGGTTGAGTTGTTAGGAGTTCTTAGATAGGACCTTGCTACGTCACTTGTAAAACATGTTCAGTAATTTGAAATGACAAGTTTTGCAACTTTCTTTTATGCCATTGCGAAAAGGCATGCATAATTTTTTTCAATTTATGAATGTTTATAGATCATATGTTGGTGAAGAAAGCCTTTTCATCTAGTCAAGTTGTGACATAGCGAGTGTTAATTTCTTGATGAACGTGGCACCATGCATACTCGTCAGCGGCCGTGTCATTCACGGTGTGGAACTTTTCAAAGGCTCAATGATGCTTTCAGACAATGTTCGGAAGAGAACTTAAAATAATACAACGACGCCTCGTTCTCTCAAGATTGTGAAACAAGAAGAATCTTACGGGTTTGACATTAAATGATTCAATTGTAAAGTGGGCGGACCAAGAGCTTGAAACCGGTTTTATATTTTTCTGAATATTATTATTTTCTTGTTCTTAGAGCGTGTTTACCGAACAATCAAAGCAATATAATTGGAAATAAACAGAACATAATAAGAATAAGGATCATTACCAACAACATGTGGATTGGGTGATAAGGAACCCATTCTCTCTTAAGTAAGGTCTCAGTTTCGAGTCTTGTGTATGGAGAAGTATTTGTTGGGAGAGCTTCCCCTTACTGCAAGATCCGACTTGGCTCGAATCCGGATTAGTCGGCGCTAGAGTTGAGGGACCCTTTGTGTGGGTTTATGCCTCTAGCGGTAGGTCCGGATAATGGATGGTTTACACAAAAAATAAAAAATAAAAAAATAAGGATCATTGATTCTCTTTCTAGTGTTCACTTGACTATTAGACGGTATAATGGAACAATCCAATTTCTTCTGTAAGGTTCATTAAACTTAAGATTAGTAATATTATCCATGTAAATACAATATTAGATGGCACAGGGAATCACTTCTTATTTTCACGTTCTCTTTCATGTGAAAGAGACGCATCTTTATTTTAACTAGTGACTTTGTAGTTGACAGAATAGACGGCTTTGGTTCTCGTTAGGAATTTTATTGCTATGATTTTTGTAATTACCATCATATTACTAAATAGGTTTCTAACTGGAATCATTTTTTCCATTTCTGTGAGAGTGATTTTGTAGCTTTGTTGTAACTTCCTGAATTAATTGTAAATTATTTTGTGATAATTTTGATCTTTGCAAAGTCATTTTCTCGTTGAAATATTCTGATGTATTGTGAAAAGTTCAAATATACTTGAGTTGCCCAATTGGTGATTTTTGGAAAAGTTTTCTTAAATATGCAGGTATATGATTCTGTCATTACTGGACAAATTGTTTTATTTATGGTAAGTCCAATCATGACACTAGTAGATATTGTGCAATACACGACATTTATTACAGGACGACTTTTTAAAGATTGTCCTATAAAGTGGAGAAAAAGGCAGTGGTCCATGAAAAATATGAAAACTGTTGTAGAAACTAATGTTCCAACGATGATTTTTAAACTAGGCTTACACGATAATTTTTGTTGAAAACCATTGTGTAAGCTATGACCTTGCATAAAAACCATGGTGTAATTTTTATCTCAATTACTTTTCAACTGAAGCCTGTATGCCGCATAGGAGACCTTTTTAGACTTGGAAGAAGTGGTAAGTTGCAAGAAGTCATTGTTTATAACAATATCTATGCAGTTTTAAACTTTAGAATTTTTACTAACATTAAAAACAATTTACAGCAGGTTGCTGCTGATCCTATAAATCCTAAAGTACTAACACTTATAGTAAACTTTATGGCGCATAAACAATATTGAAAAAATGGTAGTTTTCTGGATTTGAAATACAAATTAGTTCACCAACTGCCCTGGAGTATTTTATTTTTCCTAGTTTCACGCTGGAGGACTATGATGACAATTTATCACTTTTTTAAAATCATTACTTCATGTAATTATTGAGTGCATCTGGTGTTTACTTTTCTGGTGTTTAGAAATAAAATGTTCAATCAAAACCTCTGGACAACTTAAACCAACGTTTTTCTTTTTCCATTTTTTTTAGAATCTTCCTTCAAACTGTCAAATACACCTTTTTCATATATCACCCAAAAAAAAAAAAGAAAAAAGACTTTTCCACCATTGCATGATGATTGGACTGTAGTACTGTGCTAGTGAGTGGTGCCTGGTGAAGAATACAGGATTATCCAAATTGTCTCATAGCAGAGTCTTCCTTGATCTTCCTTGATCTTGTTATGTCATACCATGTTAGTTTACCAATATTTTTCGAGTATTTATTTTTCTTGGTGTTACACTGATGACTGTCATGACTCTCCCAAATGTTAGGAGCATATTCTTAATGTTCTTTATCCCTTCTTAAAAATCACTTCATGTACTCGTTGAGTGAGATTTCATCAGGTGTTTGATTTTCTAATGTTTAGAAATAAAATGTTTAAATATCATACCTCGGGTCCACTTAAAACCAACATGCATTTTCATTTCCATTTTTATTTAGAATTTTCCTTCAAACTGTCAAATACATCTTTTTCACATATCACACAAGGAAGGAAAAAAAAAAACAAAAAATAAAAAAAAGACTATTCCACCATTTTATAATAATTGGACTTAAGCAAGAAGAAGACCCGCATACTATTCAATATTAGACGTGTCCTCAAAGCTACCTTCACAAAGCCCTATCAAAAGGCATTCTACCTTCAATATAATACCACCAAAACTACCAGAGAGTGCGAAAATTTGAAACAAATGGCAATTCTTTACACTTTGATGTTTATGACTGCTGTTATTTTCCCTTTTCTCTTCCAAACAGTTTTCCCTGCAGCTGACAGCATTGTTCCATCCAAATCCCTCAGTGATGGACAAACCTTGATTTCGAAAGGAGGCGGCTTTGAGTTTGGTTTCTTCAGTCCAGCAAATTCCAAGAATCGTTACGTGGGAATTTGGTACAAGAACATCCCAGGCCAAACTGTCGTTTGGGTCGCAAACAGGTGCAATCCCATCAATGATTCCTCTGGCTTGTTGAAATTAAACAACACAGGCAATCTTGTGCTTTTGTCTCAGAACAAGAGCGTTGTTTGGTCTACCAGCTCGTCAAAACAAGCCAAGAAACCGGTAGTACAGCTTCTAGATTCTGGAAATCTTGTGCTACGGGATGAGGAAGATAGAATCTCGGAGACTAATTATTTATGGCAAAGCTTTGATTATCTTGCCGATACATTGTTGCCAGGGATGAAATTTGGATGGGACTTGAGGAAAGGTCAAAATTGGCACTTAACAGCATGGAAGAACTGGGATGACCCATGTCCTGGAGATTTAAATTATGGGATTCACTATGACACACAACCTCATACATACCCTGAATTTTATCTACGAAAGGGCACCGCAAAGTTCTACCGCACCGGGCCTTGGAATGGCATTCGTCAAAGTGGCTCACTGGATCAAAAGCCAAACCTGTATTATACTTATGAATTTGTGTATAATGAAGATGAGGCGTATTACGTATTCAACCTCAAGAACAAGTCTGTGATCTCAAGAATAGTTATAAATCAAACCACAAGTTTACGTGAGCGCCTTACATGGATCGAGGAAGATCAAGGTTGGCAGCCTTACTCAACTTCACCTAGAGACGACTGTGATCATTACGGTTTTTGTGGAGCCAATGGAAATTGTAATATAAATGAAAACCCAATCTGCGAATGCCTAAGAGGATTCAAGCCCAAGTCTCCGGAGTCATGGAATTTAACGGACTGGTCTAAAGGATGTGTAAGAAATAATCCAATGAACTGCCTGGAGAAAGATAAAGATGGGTTTATCACAGTTTCTGGATTGAAAGTGCCAGATACAACGCATTCTTGGGTGAACGAGAGCATGAATACAAAGGAATGCAGGGCCACATGCTTGAGCAACTGTTCCTGCACGGCTTATACGAACTCCGATATCAGAGGAAAAGGAAGTGGCTGTGCCCTCTGGTTTGGGGATCTGATAGATATCAGGCAATATCCCAATGGTGGACAAGATCTGTTTATTCGCATGCCACGTTCAGAGTTTGGTATGGGCCTAATTATTTTATAGGATATGATTATAATATATGTTTCAGATATGTCACTAGTTCTATTTATTAACATTATTATCTCAACGCAAGTCTTCTTTATAACGCCATTATTTTCATATGTTTTGTCTACCAAAGAAGGAAAAGCTGGTAAGAAGATGGAGGCTGTGATAGCGGTAGCTGTTATTGGAGGTTTTTCTGGGATGCTCTTACTTAGCTGCTGCTTTTGCCGGAGAGGAGCAAAAGGCAATAATCCTTAAACTACTCTCGATTGAATTTCCTGCCAAAAGAAATAAAGAAATATAAAAAACAAAAAAAAAAAGTTGTTGTCAACTTTTTAAAAAAATAAAAAATATACTAGACAACGTCTTAAAAACCAGTTACAATAACAAACACAGGATTATTTTTTATTATGAATACAAGATCTTGTCATCCTTCTGAATTTTTTATAGATTTTTTTTATTATGGTTCTGGTATGATAATTGTTCTTCCAATTTGGGTCTCAGTCACCTTGCCTTAGTTGCAAGGTATAATTAAAAAAAAAAAAAAGTCTTGAGAACAATATTTTCGTGCCATTTACAGAAAGAAATGAAACAATAAGTCAGAACAGAGGCCAGGAGGAAGACCTGGAGCTTCCTTCATTCAACTTATCTTCTATAACTACCGCAACTGAAAATTTCTCGATGGACAATAAGCTCGGAGAAGGTGGTTTTGGATCCGTATACAGAGTAAGTTTGGTAGAAAGTGAAATATCTAGTGAGTGTTTTTTTTGCTTTTGCTGTTTATTGTTTCGAAGAATGAACAAAGAGCTCCACACAATGATGCCTGAGAGAATTTGTGTCATTTTTTGAATTTAAAAAAAAAAAAAAAAGAGATTTTGGATAAAACAAAAATGTGCTTGAGATTTTCAGGGTCAGCTAGAAGATGGACAAGAGATTGCTGTAAAGAGGCTATCAATAAACTCTGGACAAGGAGTTAAAGAGCTAAAAAACGAAGTTAAACTAATAGCGAAACTTCAACATCGAAATCTTGTGAAGCTTCTAGGTTGCTGCATTCAGGAAGAAGAAAAATTGTTGGTTTATGAATATATGCCCAACAAAAGCCTCGACTCTTTCATTTTCGGTAAGAATCCAAATCCACCAACATTACGTGACTAATTTGTGGCCGGTTTTGCTTTATTAACTTAGAAACACTTTGACAGATCAAAAGAAAGGAAAACTACTAGAATGGTCAAAGCGCTTTCAAATCATATGCGGAATTGCTCGAGGACTTCAATATCTGCACCAGGATTCTAGATTGAGAGTAATACATAGAGATCTTAAAGCAAGTAATGTTTTACTTGACAACGAGATGAATCCTAAAATTTCAGACTTTGGCTTGGCTAGAATTTTTGGAGGAGATCAGACAGAAGAACAGACAAGCAAAGTAATAGGAACCTAGTGAGTATTACCCTTTTGCTTTTTTTTTTTTTTTTTGGATTTACATATACTTTATATTCCGAATGAAATATTTTCCTTGCTTGATTCTATCTATGTAGTGGCTATATGGCACCAGAATATGCTTTTGATGGCTTATTCTCAATAAAATCAGACGTCTTTAGCTTCGGAATATTAGTGTTGGAGATTGTAAGTGGAAAGAAAAGCAGAGGCTTTCACAATGAAAATCATGGTCTTTCCCTCATTGGACATGTAAGTCGTCAAAAAGCTTCGTTAACTGCCATTACTTCCAAGTACTAGTTTAAATATTATCAATAATGACACTTTCAAATTTCTCAATTTTATAGGCTTGGAAATTGCATAAAGACGGAAATTCATTTGAAATGCTTGACAAGCACACAAGGAAAACAGACCACAATCTGAAAGAAGTGCTGCGTTGCATTCATGTTGCTCTATTATGCGTCCAACAAAGTCCGGTGGATCGACCCGACATGTCGTCTGTAGTTGTGATGTTTGGAAGTGATAGTGAGCTGCCTCAGCCCAAACCACCCGGTTATTTCACAGAGACAGATTTCGCATTAGGAGACCTTTCGTCTACTAACCCCGAAACATCTTCAAAAAATGATATGAGTGTTTCACTACTCGCCGCTAGATAAGGTTTATATAGTTTCTAATTATATAGCAAACTTTATCCAAGAAATCACAAGATTAGTGTTTGCTCAAACTAATTAATAATCCGTCATTGGAAGAAATTTGGAAATTGCAAAAAGTCTTTGGGTGGTGATATGTAATTAGTTAACCACTTAAAAGCATAAGTTGCCTATCAAATTACTTAATTAAGTTGGTTATTAATTATTGGACCATGTACCTGCTCTATAATAGTTTATGCACATGTAATTATGTTGTCGACTTTATAGCTTCCCCGACCAAAAAAAGAAAGAAAGAAAGAGATATTTACTGTCTCAGCAGAATTCATAAAACTACATAGTTTGTCGACGGGTGCATCGTCCGTGCACGAGACATGCTAAACTTCTCTGTTTCGTTCCAAGTTTATTTAATGTCCCAAAGGGACAGGAGTATAATTTTCTGCCAAACTTTCAGGGTAAATTTGATGGTGCATGGAATGTTATATCCTCAAAAGGCGCGGTTAATTTTCAAACTAACTAATACAGTTATTTGGGCATATTGTAAAATGGATTATGACTATAAAAAATTGGTTGCATCTTTGTCCGTGATTGTTTGACTACGCAATGCAGCTGGTGAAGAATATATATTTTATAACAGCTAGCCGTGTACTACAAGGTATTCTAGTTCCTCCTTCAATTTTGGTCCTCTAGGCATAGAGAACAAGAAATAATAAAAAAAATGGTCGTTATGGCCTTTAGTCCATCCCAATCTACCAGCGATGAAGAAACTTTGGTTTCAAAAGATGAAAGCTTCGAACTTGGTTTCTTCTCTCCAAGAAATTCCAATAATCGTTACGTGGGAATTTGGTACAAGCATATCCCAGTTTAACCTGTATTTTGGGTTGCAAACGGATGCAACCCGATAAATGATTCTTCTGGTTTGTTGATGATAAACAACTCAGGTAATCTTCTGCTCTTGTATAAGAACAAAAGTGAAGTTTGGTCTACAAGCTCATTGAAGAACAAAAGCGAAGTTTGGTCTACAAGCTCATTGAAACAAACACAGAAAGCAATATTGGAGCTTTTTGATTATGGAAATATTGTCCTAAGAGACGAGGAAGATGGAAACTCAGAGAGCAATTTGTGGCAAAGCTTTGACTATCCTTCAGATACATGGTTGCCAATGATGAAATTGGGGTGGGATTTTAGGACAGGCCTTAGGAGGTGTCTCTCAGCGTGGAAGAGTTGGGATTCTCCTGTAGATTTCACCTTTGGGATTGAGTACGGTCCAGTGCTTCGTTCAAATCCCGATGTTAGTATGTGGAAGGGCACTACAGTATTCTATCGTGGTGGATGTTGGAATGGACTTGGTCTCACTGCTTCGCCGGAACGTAAGTTTTTGACTTTGTTTACAATAATGATGAGGTCTATTATATATACAACATGAAGAACAAGTTAGTGATCTCAAGATTGGTTCTGAATCATAAAACTCTTACTAGTCAACGCTTGACATGGAATGAGACGGAGCAAACTTGGAAGCTTTACTCATGGGTGCCTAGAGACAATGTGACAGCTATGATTACTGTGGACCAAACGGAAATTGTATCAAGACACAGAATCCGATATGCCGATGTCTAGTTGGATTCAAGCCCCAATCTCCTGAGAAATGGGGATCCATGAATAGGACAGAAGGATGTGTACGGAATAATACACTGAGCTGCAAGCATAAAGACAAAGCTGGGTTTGCAAAATTTTCAGGCATGAAGCTGCCAGATTCTTCACATTCCTGAATGGCTGAAACCTTGAATCTAGAGGATTGTCGGGTCATATGCTTGAACAATTGTTCTTCTGTGGCTTATACAAACTGAGAAAAAGGAAGTGTCCGTCTCATGTGGAACGGTGATTTGATGGATATTAGAACATATTGAAATGGTGGACAAGATCTATTCATCCGTGTGCCACATTGAGGCATAGTTATGAGCCTAAAAAAAATATTTGATTTCAATTTGTTTTGTTTTGTTTCCTT
>CAMOHE010030173.1:0-24681 GCA_946598075.1 Artocarpus hirsutus | reverse complement strand
AAAAAAAAAAACCAGTGATGAAGGGCTCCTAAATATTGATCAGTATTGGAATGATATGTCCAACTGCTGAAACAGAAATGCTCTGAAGCACGAAGACCAGACTACGTAACCCAAGTTAACCACATTTACTTTCTAGTGCTGGCAAGAGTTAGTACTATGGTTTGCTGATTTGCAAGAAAGTTATGGAAACGGAAAACTTTAGCATTTAAGTCTTTTGACATTACGAAATACTTTTAATGATATTCTACCGAAACATGATATTATACAAGCATCAACGACTTTAAATTAGACTGCCTAATTTTTTCTACCTATTAGAAGGTAGTTACGATCCTTCTGTGCACAAATAAAGAAAAAAAAGAAATGAACACAGCGCAGTGCAGGGGTTATTTGTCAATCTATGTTGTGGGGCATCCTGTTTAGCATTAGTTGGTTCTCATTAACTATTTTGTTAGAAACAGTATAAAGCTCTCACATGTTACAATAAAAACAAAAAAATTGTTATAGTGTAAAGCTCTTATATACTACATGCTACAATAAAAGCAAAAAAATTACTATAATGTAAAGCTCTCACATGTCACAATAAAAACGAAAAAATTATTATAATATAATATAAAACTCTTATATGTTATAATATTTATTCTTCTAACCACTAGTTGCATCATGTCAAATACTAAATTCCCTTCTTCACAGCCTCTTCTTACAAAATTTTCCAATTGCTGAAAGAGACATGTACTGAAGCACAACGACCAAGTCGTTCTTGGTTGACCAGGCCTGTCTTATTATGCTAGCAGGAGTTAGCATAGTCTGCGTTTGAGAGGTAATTGTTTTCAAAGATGGAGAAGTCTTTGAGTTCTATACTTGTTCTGCTGTTTGTTCAAGGATTACAATTATGTTTCTGCAAAAACTCAACCTTTGGCTGCATAGAAAGGGAGAGAGAAGCTCTGCTACAACTCAAACAAAATTTCGATGATAATTCAAGCCGGCTTGTCTCTTGGACTGGGAATGATTCTTGCCAGTGGAAGGGAGTCGGTTGTAATCAAAATACCGGACATGTTGTCAAGCTTGATCTGCGAGCACCCTTTGATGTATACATGTCTGTGCGAAGTGATTTCTTTTCCACGGGTGATCCTTCCAAGCAATTACGTGCTAACGAAGTTAATTCTTGTTTGGCGGAGTTGACAAGTTTGGAGTACTTGGACCTCAGTGGAAACGAGTTTTCGGGGAGCCCAATTCCCGAGTTCATTGATTCCTTAAAGCATCTTAAATATCTTAATCTCTCTGGGGCTGGATTTAGTGGAAGGGTTCCAGTTCGGCTTGGAAACCTTACTGACTTGCAGATCCTTGATCTGAGTTATCAATACTTCACTGGGGCATTATATGTTGATAATCTTCAATGGGTTTCAAGGCTTTGGTCTTTGCAACACCTTGACATGAGCGGCGTAGACCTTCATAAGGCACTAGATATGATGCAGGTACTCAATACACTTCCCTCTCTGCTAGAATTAAACTTGCATGTTTGTGGAATCCAAAACATTCACTTTCCTCACGGTTTTATCAATTCCACATTCTTTTCAAGAGTTCAAATCCTTGATCTAGGGAATAATGGACTCCGAGGATCAATTCCCAACGCTCTACACAACATGACTGCAATTAGAGCCCTTGATCTTTCAGGAAATTACTTAAATTCCACTTTGCCACTGTCGCTGGTTAATTCTAATAGCCTTATTGATCTCAATATTGGGTGGAATGAGTTTGAGAACATTGAAGGGGGGATGTTGTCAATATTAAATAAGGCTTGTTCTTTAAGGTCATTGGATTTGTCTGGAAACTCATTTCTTGGTGATGTGTTAGGAAGTAACAAGAATTCGTCAAGATGCCTGGTGTACGATTTAGAGTTTTTGAGTTTAAGTCACAGTGGAATTAGTGGTGATTTGCCAAATTATTTAGGGAAATTGACGGGCATGAAGTACATGGATCTCACTGAGAATTCATTTTGTGGTCCAATTCCATCCTCACTTGGTGAATTGTCAATGTTAAGAAGATTAGATCTTTCGCAAAATCTGTTGAATGGGACTATTCCACATTCTTTGGGGAGATTGTCAACCTTGCAACATTTAGATCTTTCGTCCAATCACCTAAACGGGATCATTCCACAATCGTTGGGGAGAATCTCAACCTTGGAATATTTATTGCTTTCACATAATCAGCTGAATGGGTCTGTGCCCGATAGTCTTGGGCAACTAGTAAATCTAGTGGAGTTTGATATTGCTTCCAATTCTTTGGAGGGTGTTATTTCTGAACTCAACTTTGCCAACCTTTCAAACTTGAAACACTTGGATATTAGTTCTAACCATCTAACTTGCATTTTAAAATCAGATTGGGTTCCTCCTATTAGTCTCTACTACATTGGCCTGTCATCTTGTGGAGTCGGACCACATTTTCCCCAGTGGCTTCAAACACAAAAGGAAGTTTCAGTGCTAGATATGTCGAATGCTGGCATTTTTGATGGTTTTCCACTGTGGCTTTGCAAATTGTCTGACCTTTCCTATTTGGATCTCTCTATGAACCAAATAAGTGGACATATTCCAACATGTATTGCCAATTTTCCCAACCTAGTGGTGTTACGTCTCGGCAACAACTTGATAGATGGTTCAATGTCAAATACTCTCTGTACGTTGTACAACCTGGTACTTCTAGATCTTTCAAAGAACAACCTATCTGGGGAAGTACCCGATTGTTGGAGTGAGAATCAACCATTATTTTTGATAAATCTATCATCTAACAAGTTATTAGGAACCATTCCGAGCTCAATAGGGAATCTTTCTTTCTTGAAATGGTTGCACCTAGATGATAACAGTCTCCATGGAGAACTTCCCCTGGCACTGAGGCATTGCAAAAGCTTAGAACTACTGGATCTAGGCAAAAATAAAATTTCTGGAACTATACCCTCATGGATTGGGGATAGCCTCTTGTCATTAAGAATTTTCAGGCTTCGCAATAATTTGGTCCGTGGTAGCATTCCATTACAACTGTGTCGACTTTCTGCACTGCAAATATTGGATCTTGCATCAAATAATTTGTCGGGAAAGATCCCTCATTGTTTTGGCAAGCTCATGGGGATGATCAGGAATAATGATATGCCCCAACATAATACAACACTTGCTTTGGGTCTTGTAGCTAGTGCACCTAGTCCGACAATTGAAATGGCAGCTATTCCGACAATTGCAATGGCACCTATTCCGGGGATTGCAAACGTTTTAGGGGTACTTGATGTTGACGAAGATATGGAATGGCATAAAGAGAAGGTCACTGTGGTCATGAAGGGGACATCCCTTGACTACACAACAACGCTGGTGTTGGTTGATAGTATGGACCTCTCAAGCAATGAGCTTGTTGGATGTATCCCCGAGGAGCTAGGTGCACTCGCTGGATTGCGTAATCTGAATTTGTCACATAATCATTTGTCCGGAAACATCCCAAATAGCATTGGGCAACTCAAGTCAATCGAGTCACTTGACCTCTCAGACAACCAACTTTTTGGCACAATTCCACAGAGCATGTCAACTCTACCATTTATAAACCACCTCAACTTGTCATACAACAACTTGTCAGGGAGGATTCCAAAGGGCAATCAGCTTCAAACTCTTGAAAATCCAGAGTCAATCTATGCTGGCAATGTTCAACTCTGTGGGGATCCACTGCCAAGGAAATGTCCAGGTGACGATGATTCAGTCCAACCTCCAACGAGCAATGACCATAAAGATGAAGACCATGAAGAAGATAAGAAAGAAAAGATACTGTTTTACTTCGTCGTACTGGCTGGATATGCAACTGGTTTATGGGGAGTTATCGGGACTTTAGTTCTCAAAAGGAGCTGGAGACTCGCTTATTTCCGCTTTGTTGAC
Organism: Artocarpus hirsutus; assembly: GCA_946598075.1. Taxonomy (NCBI): domain Eukaryota; kingdom Viridiplantae; phylum Streptophyta; class Magnoliopsida; order Rosales; family Moraceae; genus Artocarpus; species Artocarpus hirsutus. The sequence continues at coordinate 20,776 of CAMOHE010030173.1, read as the reverse complement.
AACACCAAAGATCGGATAATCGTGGCAGTTGCGGTGAAAGTAGCAAGACTGAAGAAGAGGATGCAGAGGACCGACAACAAAGAGTAATTCAGGTCACCAAATGCTTGCCCTGTTTTTGAGTTTCAATGAGCGCATTTCTCCTTTTACGCACAACTTGTGTGTGTGGTTATAGTTTGTTGTAGTGGGATATTATAAATCTATATTTTCTAATGTTGTATTAGCATGTTTTCACAAATGCTCCGTTGATATACTATGTTTTTGACTCTGTAATGTTGTATTGGTTATTTTGTTGTGATATTGTGTGGAATTATGTGTAATATTATTACTGGTTATGTTATTATGAACTTTATGCTACTTAATCTAGTATATAGTTTAACTTGTTTTAATCATGTATACATAATTTGGTTTGAATGCTTAAATGATTATATGATAGGTTTTGAAAACCCATGATAATACTTCTCCGTTTGGTTTAAGAACATGCTCAATTGATACAGCAGAAAATAGATAGCTTGAATTGAAATATCGAGTTATTAAATTATGACTAATTTTCTCTTATAATGTTTAGTGAAATTGTTTCTCAAGTATTTATAAAAGGTCTTTCAGTAACTAGGAAGCATAAGCTTCTTTGCTCCCCATCTGTTCCTCTTGTTGCCGTCCCAATTGTACGACAGTAGTTACCAAGGCTTTAGGTTTTGCTCTGTCCTACTCAAGGACAGGCATAATTGCATGTCCTCTCCAGTTGATACAAAAAAAAAAAAAAATTAAAATTGTTTTTCGTCTTTTTTTTTCTTTTGAAAATGGACACAAAGATATTGACAAAATTTTGTATGATAAATTTGTAATTTATTAGTTAAGATTATTAGTACTATTAGTCTTTGAACTATGAGCATCGTGTTTCTTTGGTTTTCTGAACTTTTTATTTTAATAAATTATACCTTGAACTTTTTTTTAACAGTTTTATGTCCCTAACACTAAAATTGCCAAATGATTTCTAAAGGTTCTTAAAAGATAATCAAGTCTCAATTGCATAGTAACTGAAATTTTTACCGAAATGATTGCTTTAAAAGCAAAAAATTATAGTTTTAAGGTTTAAAAGAACATTTTGCATCTAACATGATTATTTATGTTAAAATTTCAGTTATTATGCAATTGAAACGTGATTATTCCTATGCAATTTTTAAATTCCTTCGTCAATTAAACAATCAGTGACCAAAATCGTTGAAAAATAAAAATCCAAGGACTAATTAGCCAAAATTAAAACTTTAACTACTCTAATGACATAATGCTCAAAATTCATTTCTTCCTATCAAATCTTATCTTTCCAAGATGCTTTCAAAGTCGTCATTTCTTTGACATGGTCTTAAATTCAAATCAGTTATTTTATGTCATCTTTATTAGATGTTGTCGTTTACTAAGATTTGTCGTTTTCCACAAATTTTTTGTTTCCGGACATAATCATTTTACATGATTTTTGTTAGATTTTTATGAATGTTATTGTTCTTTGTTTCTATCGCATTATTTTCGTAGTCGCATTATTTTCGTAGCACCAAATATATCAAAAGAATTATTTCCGGATCCACATGGAACTGTTTCATAGTTAAATCAAACAAGAAGAATAATTTCCAGAGAAATAGAACAAAATGAGTACGTAGCCAGAAAGATGGTTCTTTCCCAAAGAGAGACGAGTACAAAAGAGGCATAAATAAGATTGACGCTTCAGTGTTTTAAGTCTTTGGAAGTGATGTTACATGGCAATATGTAACTTTCAAAGGCAATTGGACCGTTTTGAATTAGTATCCTTCTTTTTCCACAAGACTTCAAATTCTACATTTATCACTGTCAAGGGAGTTTTTTGATAAATTTCCAGGGCCCTGCTCCATAGAATGAGTCAAAAAGATCATTAATCAATCCTTTTCAACAACTAGAGTAAACTTAAATTCCCATGGGACTTGGAATGAACGTGTATCTATATGATTTGGACGTGTACATTCTAACTGCATTTTAGAAACTCATCCACATATAATGATTCTTCATAATCACGGTGCATGTAATTTCAATTGCCTTTAAAACGAGATGAGTTCTTTATACTTCTAGTTTTCTTTAAAAGAAATTAAAATGAAGTTTTGTTCGTACATTTTGTAATTTAAAAAAAAAAAAAGAAGAAATTGAAATTATCAGAGCTAATAGTTTTGCGCCAATATTGCTAGGCCTGATCTTATAATAGGTAAAAACTCGGTCAATTCTTAACAACAAGCCAATTAATTAACGCTTATTTTTCCCATCACACTTTTTTTTTTTTTTTTTGAAAAATTGCATACCTATATATGTTAGAGTATGGTGACCTAAATTTAATTTGACCCGACCCGAAAAGCTCGCGGTGCGACAAATTGTGGTGAAAAACAAAAGAGGGATTTTTCATGAGATCTGTGGTGGTAGCGGAGGGATCGGGCCGATAGGCCCGATCCCGTAGCCCACCACTGATCTCGTCAGGGGTGCAGGGGCTCCGCCCCCGCGGTACGGACCTGTGTTGTTAGGCCGTTTAATTTATGTTTTTGAGCCCTTAGGGTTTTGCCTATACCTATATATATGATGTATTGCGTTAGGGCTTGTTTTTACCGAATTTTAAGCCTCCCTAACGCTTCCATTGTAATCTTCACGAGTTTAGTGATTTTCTTCTCCTCTGCCCGTGGTTTTTTCCCGTTTTGGGTTTCAACGTAAATTTTGTGTGTTTTCATTCTTTGTTTCTATCGCATTAATTTTGCAACAATATGCATAAGGATTGGATACCAAACGTATCAAAAAAAATAAAAATAAAAAATAAAAAATAAATAGCTAGCTCAGGAAGCGACTTCCAAATGTTTCAAAGTCTTGGAAGAGATGCCACATCAGAAGTCGATAACAATAGTCAACCACGTCCATGCATTGCTATCAAATTGGTGAGAAATTTCAAAAGTATAGTTTCTTTTTCCATACGGCTTCAAATTCTGTTTCTGCACTGGAGGTGCTTGGAAATTTTAGTACTTTCCTCCAAAGAAATCAATCCTTTTAAATCACTCGGAAGGAATTAATTCCTGTAGGGAACTAGAATGGACATGTACTGAAGCACAATGACCAAATCATTCTTAGTTGACCCGGACTTCCTTATTATGCTAGCAAGAGTTGGTACTATTAGTTTGCATTTCAGAGGCAATATTGTGCTCAAAGATGGAGAAATCTTCAATTCGTGTACTTCTAGTTGTGCTGATTTTCGCTGAAGGACTACTGTTATGTTTCTGCAAGAACTCAACCTTTGGCTGCGTGGAAAGGGAGAGAGAAGCGCTGCTACAGCTCAAACAAAGTTTTAACGAATACTACTATGTTCAGACATATTGCTCGACTAGAAGCAATCGTGTATTGATATCTTAGTGTTATTGTCATTGATATTGAAACCCTCAGTAATACATAATTTCCACTTTAAACAAGTTCTGAGACACATAACAGACCTTTGATTAGTACATGAGCGTATAACTTGGATCATTGTTAGTAATGACTACGAATACAATGTAGATTTCCTCCTCCAAATTACCATAGAGAAAGGCTATCTTAATATCTAACTGTTCCAAGTACAAGTCTTCGTTTGCCACTAGCACAAGTACCTTTTTGATTGTGGTTAGTTTTACCACCGGAGAAAAAATCTTATTAAAATCAATACCTTTTTTCTGTTGAAAGCCTTTTACCACCAGCCTTGCCTTGTATCGTTTGCTGCCATTACATTTATCTTTTATCCGGCATACCTATTTGTTGTGCAAAGTCTTTATGCCCTTTGGTAACTCTGTCAATTGCCATGTTTGATTGAACATTAAAGAATCCATCTCATCCCTCTTAACTTTGCCAATTACCAATTGCCATGTTTGACCGAATCTTTAGCCTGCACGGCTTCATCATAACTTTCTGGTTCACCTCTGTTGATCAACAAAATATAATGCAATGAAGGAGAATATCTCTGTCGTGGTCTGATGATCCTACTAGATCTCCTAACTGTAGTAGTTGGTGTGCTCTAGTTTCCTTCTGGAGCTATATTTTCTTGATCTTCAACTTCTGAATTCTACACTTCCACTTCATGAAGATCCTTCAATAGAATTACTTTGGGCTTCTTATCTTTAGAACCTATACTTTTGGAGTCATTGTAGTCTTTGTCTTTATATAGAACATCTTCATTGAAGATCACATCCTTACTCTTGATAATCTTCTGATTTTGGTCATCCCAGAAACAATAACCAAGCTCAAGTCCACCATAGCCAACAAAAAACATTTTTTAGATTTTGCATCAAGTTTACTTCTAGCAGTAGAATCAATATGAACATAGGAAACACAATCAAACACTTCAAATAAGAGGGGTCAACCTTCTTATTGCTCCAAACTTCTCCGGTAGCTTGAACTTCAATGGTGTAGATGGATTTCTGTTGATCAAATGAGATGCAGTGTCAATTGCCTCAGCCCAAAACGACTTTGGTAATCCTGCGTGCAACCTCATACTTCTAGTACGCTCGTTCAGAGTTTTATTCATCCTCTCAGCTACACCATTCTGTTGTGGTTTCCCTATAATAGTTTTCTTCATCTTTATTCTGTTCTTAGCACAGTATCGCTTGAAATCATCATTTATGTACTCTCCCCCATTATTAGACTACAAGCACGTCACCTTCAAATCTGTCTTATTTTCTACCATAACTCTCCATCTCTTGAAAGTATCAAAGATATCAGATTTGTTTTTCGGAAAGTAAATTCATACCTTCCTGCTTAAGTCATCAATAAATGTCACATAATAATTTGAACCACCAAGAAAAGTCACCGTCGAAGGTCCCAACACATCTATATGAACTAGCTTCAACTTTTTGGACTTAGGCTCTCTACCTATTTTTGAGAAGCTAACTCTTTTCTGCTTGCTAAAGATGCAGCCTTCACACAAACTATGATCAACAGTTTCCAACCCCGACAGTTTTCCTTTAGAGTGAAGCACCTTCATTCCCTTCTCACTCATGTGTCTGAGTCTATGATGCCATAGCTTAGTATTAGCAGCGGAGTCAGCAATTGCCATGGTATCTCTGCAACTAGAATTAATATAAAGAGTTCCAACTTTATGTTTTGAGCAACAACCATAGCTCCTTTTGTGATTTCCAACCTCCACAATTGAAGGTCACATTATGTCCTTTGTCGTCAAGTTGCCCCACCAAAAATAAGTTGTGCATCAATTTGGGTATATGTCTCACCTTATAAATCTTCCACACAGACCCATTAGGCATTTTCAAATTGACATCTCTAATGCCAACAATATCCAAAGGTTCACTATCAGCAAGATAAACCTTACCATGATTTCTGGTAACATAATTCTCCAAGACATCACAATATGCAGTAGTGTGGAATAATGCTCCTGAATTTATCACCCATGAATCAAGAAAATTGTCAACAGACAAGAGTAAAGCATCCTGTGCCTCTTCAATGGAAGCGTTTACGGCATCATTATTCTTGTCTTTGTTCTTTTTTGGAGCCCTGCAATTCTTTTTTAAGTGGCCAGTCTTTCCAAAATTCTAACACTCTACATTCCTACCGTTCCTTGACTTACTTCTCATATTCCTCGACTTCCCTCTGTTACCATTATCCTTATTGGGATGCCTCTCAGATTTCCTACCCCTATTCTCAACATTAAGACAGAGTTCGACGTTAAGGCTTCACCAAAATCCTTTCTACGAACTTGTTTCGCCAAAATAGAGTTTCTGACATCAATAAACTTCAATTTTGCATTCCCAATCGAATTAGTAATGGCCACTCTCATGGGTTCTCAACTATCTGGTAGCGAGGTCAAAAGGATTATGGCGTTGATCTCATCATAAAATTTAATCTCTACCGAGACCAATTGATTCAGAACAGTATTAAATGTATTTAGATTCTTACCACCGAATTACCTTCAGACATTTTAAAATTAAAGAGCTTCTTCATGAGGTGTATCTTGTTATTGGCCGTGGGCTTCTCATATATGTCTGACAGAGCCCTTATCATCCCTATTGTGGTCTTCTCTTTCGCTACGTTGTGGGCCACGTTATTTGACAAGGTCAAGCGGATCACACCCAACACCTGTCTGTCAAGGAAATTCCACTCCTCATCTTTCATGCCTTTGAGCTTATCGCCCAAGGGTAAGTGCAATTTCCTGCTGTAGAGGTAGTCTTCCACTTGCATCCTCCAATAGAAAAAATCCGAATCATCAAATTTGGTGATACTTGCTGCCGACCCTTCTTCACCCGTCATTGTTCTCAACCCGAACCGAAAGCTCTAATGCCAGTTGTTAGGAATTAGCTGCCTCCTAATTCTAAGAACACCAAGAATGAATGATTGTAGAAAAAGAAATTTAAAAAAAAGGGATACCAAATTTTTATAAAAGTTCGTCCAAATTTGTAACTACGTCCTGTTTTTGCCGCTGCAGCTTTCACTATGATGAAGGAGATGATTATAGATTACAAGAGAAATTTCTATCACACACTCTTAAATTGTGTTTCTCAAATCTTTCTTCTATCTAGCACCGTCTGTGGGTAATTTTGAGTATTTCTTTAACCCACACCCACACCATAATAGAGTTCTCGCACTCAAAAATCATCTCACTCAGTAAAACCTAGCCTCCTTATCTCTATTTTAAATACGCTCAAAGAAGGAGAAAAAATTTACTACTATTGAAAAACTCTAGCAGCCACACGTTATGTTGTCTCTGGAATGCTGACTTCTACATTAAGAAATCGTGCAACACAGAGTGTTGGCGCTGCGGCACCCAAATCCGATGCTACAGTGTCGGTCTGTTTTCCCGCTGGTGCCGTGGTGCCCGATCTTGGTCCAGTGGCGCTCAAACGCCCCCGTCCCCCCCTTTTTTTTTCCTTTTCTTTTGCTGGATTATTGATTTGGCTCCATCTGCAACAGTACGATAACCTCTGGTTCAACGAGGATGTCTCAGCGGTCACAAAAGGATTAGACCTTGAGTAAACAAAAATGCAGCTGCAACTTATTGACCTTCTAGACCTTTCAAATAATCGGTTATTTGGAACTATTCCTGAGGAACTGTGTACGCTTGTCGGCCTACATGGTTTAAATTTAAATTTGTCATACAATAACTTGTCTGGCAATATTCCCAACAGTATCGGGGAAATGAAGTTGTTGGACACACTTGACCTCTCAAACAACCATCTTTCTGGGTCAATTCCAAACAGCATCTCGGCCATACCATCACTAAGCCACCTCAACTTGTCAAACAGCGGCTTATCGGGTAAAATTCCAAATGGCAACCAGATTCAAACTCTCGATGATCCCTCAATTTATGCTGGCGACCATCAACTCTGTGGGTTTCCACTGACAGAATGTCCCAGAGATGATAATTCAGCCCAAGTACCTCCAATAAGCACTGGTTACGGAGACGAAGATCATGAAGAAGATAAGAAAGAAAAGATATTGTTTTACTTTGTCATCTTCACTGGATACGCAACTGACTTATGGGGAGTAATTGGGACTTTGGCTTTCAAAAGAAACCGGAGAATTGCTTACTTCCGCTTTGTTGAAGACAATAAAGAACGGCTACTTATGCTCGTAGCGGTAAAAGTTGCAAGGCTGACGGAGAGGATGCAGAGGACCAGCACTGAAAAATAACTCACGGAGGTTACCAACTGTTTGCCCTGTTTGTGAGTTTCAATAAACACATCTCTCTTTTTCTTGTCACTGGGATGTCGTGGTTTACGTTTTATAATGTTGTGTCATTAGTTATGTTTTTATAAATGAACTGTTGGGATATTAAGGTTTGTATTCTATAACGTTGTATTGGTTATGTTACTGTGATTTGATGTTAAATTTTATGCTTTGTAATATTTTTACTGCTTAATCTTTGATAACAAGTTTTGAAAACGTACAACACTTTAGATTCTTTCTTTTATTTTTATTTTTTTCCCCCTAAAAATGCACAATCAAGATCGTTTTCAGTAGAAAAAAGAATTGAGTGATTTGATTATGAATATATATCTACAATTAGTGAATTGTCTTTCTCAAATCTTCTTAAAAGGTCGTTTCAGTAAGTACTAGGTTCTCTGTTCTCCCATTTGCTCCTCTTGTTGCCTTCCAAAAGCACAACAGTGGTTCCTATGGCTGTATGATATAATCTCCGGCCCATACAAGGACTATAGAATTACTGACATTATTTGTCATCTCAGATGGATAAAAAAAAATTATTTTGTTTATTGTTCTCTCTTTTTTGGCTTTGCAAATTGCCCAAAGATTTTGACAAAATTATGTGTTCGATGCATGTGCGTTTCTTTCCTTTTTTTTTTTTTTTTTTTTTCACTTCATTCATAGAATATGTCTTTCTACAAATTACCTTAACATTTTTCTAAGGCCCTTAAAAAGTCCTGATTTCTATGACGTTGTCGTATATCAAATTCTGTTTATTATAGTAATCTTCGTGTTTATCAGATGTTGTCGTATTTCTAGCATTTGTCGCTTCCCACTAGCGTGTCGTTTCCCAAATCAATTAATCAATGTGATTTCTTTGATATTTAACATTTAGGTATATAAATATATATATATATATATATATATATATATATTAGCAAATTCCTGTCGTTCTTACCTGATTCATCCTTTCCTGGGATCCCGTCGTCTCACAAACCGTTGTCGTTTTATTGTTAGTATGACAACAATTTTGTTATCCTTTCTTTATCGTTTTTACGGTACTGCCGTTTTATGAACGATTGTCGTTTTCGCATTAGGGACTCTGTTTAAACTATTATCTTTTTTTCACTCGGGGGGAAAAAAAACTATCATCTATTTTTTAATCAAAAAACTATTATTTTTTCTAACACACCGTCATTCAGATATTTGTCATTTGTGAATCTCTTATAGTCTGGTTAGGGGAAGGATGTCGTACTTTTTTCTAAAACTTGTCGTTTTCTTTGTTTGTAGTGAGATGATATTCATTTTGTCAGGCTTGATCCTAATCACTTCTTAAAAACGAGCAGTTCAATTTTTTTCATTATATTTTCTCTATTTTCTGCCTTTAAAAATGGGTATACACAAGAATAAGATATCAAATATATCAAAAAGAAATTACGGCTCAGGAGCGCAGAGAGCTGTAATAAAGTTCTAGTGTGTTTTTTGGCTGAATAAAGTTCTAATGTTTTGTCTTGGAAGGGATTGTTACATCAAAAGCAAATAACAATCGTCAACCACGGCAATGCATTGGTTTTTTCAACTTACGTCAACGGCTGCAAATTCTTTTTCTAATCTGGAGGTGTTTGGAAATTTTGGGGTGTTCGGTATAGTAGTTAGAATAATTGGTTATAACTGTAAACATTACAACATGTGAGATCTTTACACTGTAGTAATTTTTTTTGCTTCTACGGTACATGTACATGTAAGAGTTTTACACTGTTTCTAACTGAAAAGTTGGTTTGGACCAACTAATGCCAAACAAGATCCCTGTGCCCTGCACCATTTAGAACGCGTCAAAAAAGTTCATTCATTGATCAATAGTCTTCAATCAAAGGGAATAAATTAATGATTGAGACGGGTGTATGGTATTTTCTATAACTTCATTTTATCATCATACACAGATGGTGATTCATCGCAATTAATGTGCAAGATCAAGGTAAAACAAAGCGGACTAAAGAATTCAAATTCATAGCATTTGTAGATCAGATTAAATTCATCCGATTTAGTCAATCGTATAAAACAATAAAAAAAATGAATAACCTTTGCAAGTTTCATTAATTTGTCTGATGAAAGACTATTGGCAGCAAAATTTGTCAAGATCAAGTAACAGGGTGAGTTCTCTTGGTGGTTTCCCAGTTTTAAACAGTTGTTTTGAAGGAGTTGGACACTGTTATTTTCACTAGCTATTTTTTTGAAACATATTTTAATTGAGAAAGATGAGAAAAGTAATAGCTTTAGTCCATGGTAAATAATTTGTATTTGAGACTATCCAATTGAGCTTTATTTAAAAGAATGAATCTACCCCCATATGGCAACAACCTAAATAAATACAAGAAATTTAAAGGAGCGTGGGAGAAGGGTGATTTCTCAATCAAAGTTGTGGAGTAGCTAAATGGTCCCTTCTGTGCAGCCTCTTCGGACTCGAATTGATCCAGCTTGCGGGGTAACTGTCGCGTTTTAGGAATAATTGTCGTTTTCATTTTATCTTGCATAAATTGATTATATGATTTTTTGTACTGTTTCATATGTTGTCGTTTTTAAACTTGCGTGTCGCTCGCTTTGATGTTGTTGCCGTTATCCTTTGAATTTGTTTGGGAAACACATTAGAAAAAATAAATTTCAACTGCTACAGTGTAAAGTTCTTATATGCTACAGTGATAAGCAAAAGTTTTCTATAATGTAAAATTCTCACATGCTATAGTGTTTAAATTCTAATTTCAAGTTCTAACGTATCTCCCAGACGAATTCTCACATGCTACTTGTTTCGTAAGTTTACAATACGATATGATATGTCATGAATACTAAAGAATAATTACATTCAAGTTTGGGATTGAGATCTATATGTTTCAAATTGTGTCCACCTAATCAAAAAAGAAAACCACATGTTATTATTGAAGAACAAATTTTACGAATTTCCCTTAAATTATGCCATTTGAGTTAAAATGCCCTCAAAACTTTAAAATTGTAAAGTCTCGTCTTTTCAGGACGTCACTTTGCTTGCTATAAAGTCCCTTATACATGCCTTAGTTCAAAAAGATTACAAACCATAATCTTAACTCATGAAAATATCATATTTTCAAGACTAGGATTTAAGAATTTACTAAGGATTGCTTCAAGCTTTTGAATCCTCTCCTTTGGCACCTTAAACTTTGCTAGCCTTTTTGAGGATAACCCTAACATAGCCCATATAAATCCACTCAAAACTATAAGGAAGACTACTAAAACACATATAGGGTCTTTCGCGTAGGGCTGTTTATATCACTAACTCAGTTATAAACAGTGTAAAGCTCTCATATGTTACAGTAAAAAAAAAAGTTGCTACAGTTTAAAGCTCTCACATGTTATAGTAAAAACAGTTTTAACCAATGGTTTCCACTACCATGCCAAACAGCCTAATAGAGTAAAACAATAATCTTTGTGACACATGTTTTGCTTATCATAATCCTTTAATTATTACATTTATAATACACTAGAAATGCTTAGGTGTCACAAAAACGTACATGTTGTACCCTCTAAATTATAATATTATTATATATTCATCCCTTAAACTTTGAAACGTATTATTTTTTTGATAAAATAATACTTGTTATGTTCATTAAAAAGATAAATTCATATGTTTACTCAAAATCCTTAAAAAACCAATTTGAATTATAATATATTCTTCACTAAGCCTCTTTTTTTTTTTTTTTTTTTTTGCTTTTGAGCAGGTACTCTAAAGAAATAATATATGAGAGTTTGGTACCCGACTAATTCATTTAAAGTGAAATAGGCATTCATATTAACTCTTAAATATCATATTTAATTTTAATCAAACAGAATTCAACAATTTCTCCTAAAACTGTAATGACCCGCCTACATGGTCGTTTCTTAACTTGAACATAATTGTAATTTCACAAATTTAACATAAAGTACTGAAAATTACAGAGTAAAATTTTTCTTCCAAATGAAATAAATTCTTGATGATAAAGAATTTGTAACATATTATCTTGAAAGAAATATTAATTATTTCTTAAACTTATTTTTGTAAAACTAACATAATGACATTAATTTCTCAAATATAACCATAACAATTTTCTTGAACCTTTTATTTTAAACATAAGGAAAATCATTCAAAAACTATTACTTTTACAATATTTCTTAAAACATAATCGTCTAAACTTTTATGATAATAAATTCAAAAAACATATTTGTAAAATTCGTTTATCAACTTAACGTAAAACTCATATAATTCAATTACTTGAAAATTGAATGCATTTGTTGCATTATGTCACAACCTGCCTTTCTCGAACTGTGATAAATCTTTTTTTTACTTACTTATAAGTGTAAAACTTAGGAATATTTATTTATTTTTAATATATTATCCATGCAAATTTTTGCAATCCTCAAAATGAAACCATAGACATATATTTACATAAACACAATTTCTTTTACAATACTGTTTGCCAAATACTCTCGAAAAAGGTTTTGTCTTACTTAACTATGTTTAACTTTTATACAACACGTTTCAAAATAACTTAAAATATATTACAGCGAAACATAACTATGGCGGCATCCGTACCCATTCTGCACACTACTCCTATCCTTTCGCCAGCTCATTAGTGAATTTATTCTGTCCTTTTAGTAGGTATACCTACAGCATGAAATACTAAGTGAGCTTACGCTCAGTAAGTCCCAACACAGCCCACATGCACATGTACTAAAATGCATGATCCAGTTATGCTTTCTTATGAACATTCTCTATTCTTATCATGTCTTATCTTTAGCTAAGGCTCAAGTGTTTGTATCATTATGCACTTAGGTCTACGTGACACCGAGACTATATTATAACTTTAAACTCCTTTTGGGTCAGAAGTCGGTACGACAGTTTTCTTAATTCTAGTAATGCATTTATTAGTATAATTATTATGGTTATCATACCATGCATGAATTTATAATCACATGTTATACACAAAACATAAATACTCTTGTACTGTATAGTACGCACAGGTATATACTTTATATACTCACAGGTACATACTTTATATACTTACAGGTATACAATATAATATACATTCAGGTACTTATGTTATTGTACACACATAGATATACACCTTGATATACACATAGGTACATATTTATATATACACATATATATATATATATATCGTATTCTATACCTACAATTTCATACTATAGGCAGAATTGGTACTTATTTGTCTTAGGTTGCTGCGCAAGTTGACATCAGTCCTTTCTTTCTAGTCTTCTAGGGTCCTATTTAGCCAATTTCAACGCTATTAGCCAAATTTTCACTACTTCATCTATGTGTCATTACAAAATGATCGTTAATTAATAGATCGAGTTACATAACTATATACAACTCTGAAAACCACTGGTTCTCTTACTCCTATCTTACTCTATCCTATCGTGTCTAACGAAAGACAAAAATCTTAATAATAATCCCTTTTTCTCATTTGGAATGTTTCAGAGTAATTCAGGTTACTCGGGAAAAAAATGACGATTTTGCCCTCGGTGACCTCCTAAACTTCCCAAGCTCAATTTCGTTATTTTAGCAAAAATAGTTGCGTATTGATCTTAGAATAATACTCTGGGGTGTCGGGTCTCCTTATTTTACATCAATGCCCTATTTTAATAAAACTTTACGATTTTGTTCTTATCTGAAAATTTTGACGATTTTATCCCCAGGATTAAAATTAATCTCTTTAAACCATAATTTTTCATTTTTCATGAGGATCATTTTTGCTCAAAATACCATACCCTAAATCCTTTTGCAAAATGATGTTTTTGCCCCTTTAAAATTTTTTTTCCAATTTTAACAAATTTTTGTAAAATTAATATCTCACAAATGAACGTAATTTTCTTTGAACCGTCCATAATTTTTAACAGTTTCATTGAGATCTATAATTTTTGTGTTTTAACTTTTTTAAAATTCTCACTGCACAAGGGCTTTTTGGTCATTTTTTAAATCTGTCGAGAAAAACTTTTTCTTTGCAATTTATTCCTTGGGTCATTTTTGTGAAAATTAGTTTTAAAACAGCATTTCCACCCCTGTGAAGGCAGTTTCAACCTTTGCCTAACCATTTTCATGCAAAATCACTATTCTTGCAAAACCATCTTAAAAAATTACAAAACTAACTTGTTTTGCATAAATCATATACCCATGGAATTTAATCAAAATCTTGCTTAAATACCCACATGCTTTTTGAAATAAAAAAAATAAAAACAAAACCATATAAACTTTAAATTTAGGAAATTAAAACTTACCCAAATGAAAAATTTGTGCTTCTAACCTTTCCAAGCGCTCCTTTGAAACTTTGCCTAAGCATTTTTCATACAAAAACACCTTGAATCAAATTTTCCCCTTATCCCAAGATAAATCCTAGGAGAACTTGAAAAAAAGTTTAGATTTTTAACTCAAACTTGATAAAATCCTTTGACTTTTGCTTCTTGAATTCAATTGGGGCCAATTTTGCAAAGATTTGGGTTTGAGAAAATTTTTGAAAGGGAGCTTCAATGGCTGCCGTGGGTGAGGAAGAAGAAATGAAAAAAAAAAAAAAATAGCTTGCTTTGAATTTATTTCATGCTTATCTTATTTGGTGACTCACTAAGTAATTAAGTGAGCTACTAAACGTGGCTTGGTGTGATTGGGCCACTTTTCATGGCATGGTGGCCCAATAAAATTTTAGCGGGTGTTCACTTAGTGGGCCCCAAAATTTTATACAGTATAATTTTTACCACACAGTATTTTTCTTATACTGTCGTAGTAAAGTCAGTGCAAAAATGTATTCTTAGACTATATAAAATATTCTACCTGCCTTTGGTTTATTTTTAGAGTCCAAATATAATATTTCTTATATCTTTGTTTTCACTTAGCAGTATACGTATATTGCATCGGACCCCCTTTTTGCACTGGTTTAGAGCTTTGATAGACTCTCTATCTTATTTATACCTTAATTACCTATCTATTTATATCACAGTTCTATAATTAATTGTTATATAAAATTTATTTTATGGATATTATTTACAAATTTTTGAGTGTTTTCTCTTATAAAATCTGTATTGACAATATCCAATATTACATCAAGTTCACAGTGGAGTTTCCTATTGATACTGCTTATTTGTACATTATCATAATTTTTATAGAAAATATAATTTTTAAGGATAAATTCATTAATTAAACCCAATTAAATATTAAATTTTATTAATGAATTTCCTTAGTCATTACCCATTATCTATTGCAACATTTTAAAACTTAAAGTTCTCTAGACCAAGGTTGCGTAACCACAATCTTAGTTTTCGTAAAACAAAAACATGCATAAATTCATAAACTAGTATCGCGGAAATAATACAAATCTTTCTTCTTCTTTTTTTCCTTTAACATTCCTTAAAACATACTTAAAAACTATTACAACTTCTGTTGCAATTTTAGTTAAGGCGCTGCTTAACATTTGATGTTAAAATCCTTTCAAATTGTTTCTTAAAACTTAATAAGAAACATTTAACTGAATCGTAGCTTAAAATTTAACTTTATAATTATATAAAATATTTTGTAAATATATCTCAAACTCTGAAAACATTTCTTAAAACTTCGACTTTGTTGAACTTTGAAAGCACTATATTAAATAATGGAAAAATAACCTTTTTTTGGGCAACGAAAACATACCATAGTGGTATCCATACCAATCTCTACCATTCGTTTGCCATTTACCATTGCCCATCAAACGTCGCTAACAAGTTTTTCTTATCTACAACATGAACATACTTAAATAAGCTTTTGCTTAGTAAGTAAGAAATCAGTTTCGTAAAACATAATTAAAAATCATTTTAAATAAAAATATACATAAACATTTTATGATAGCTTATCAACTTGTTTTATGCTTACTTACTTAAACTATAACTTATCTTGTTACTTAATTTTCGCATCTTACGAACTTTAGTGTTTATACCAGCTTCATTAATCATGAGATCATAAACATGATGCTTCCTTTGTGAAAGACTTGAGACCATCGAACACCGATGTCGTAATTTTAACTTTACTTTGAGTACCTCACAACAAAGAGGTTAGTATGACACTTCCTTTTTATCTTTGTTTTACCTTCTTTTTAGTTGTAGTGAGCATACTAAATGCTATCACATTATATGCAAACTCAATTGCAAATCATAACTTTTACTCTAAAACTTATTGCATAATAAATGCAATTTTAAACTTATAACTTAAGCCATAAAACTTTATGCATTAATAAAATGCAAACATACTCTAAACATAATTATTGCAAATATATTGCAAATTCATACTGCATTCATCACTTTACATAATCATACCAACACATGCAATGGCACATCGTAACATAATAATTCAAATTATCATAACATAATAGCACATCATAACATACACAATGTAGCAATTCACCGTTCATGCATTTTCATAACTTTTTATGAACAAATTTAAAACATTTGATTTAAAAACTATTCATACTATAGGCGAGATTCCTACTTATCTGGACTCTGAGCTAAGCGGGTCCAATTGTATCTCATTGTATCTATAGTCTGCGAAGTATCCTCTGCAGTGTTCCTCGAGCGATCATGAATGGCTGGGAATGCTTATTGGAGATTCTACATTGCTGAAAACATAATTCTAGACTCCGTCACTACTGTTGAGTTGTCTTGATCTACGTGCAGTTGATATCAGACGATTTTCATTGGAGTAAAATTAGCTCGAATGGAGGACACAATCGCTTTTAGAGAGCCGAAATGAGTTGGGAGACAGTCTCGGATCATCGATTGGAAGTCCAGATCATAAAAACCCAAAGTCGCTGTTGATCGGCCGTTGACCGACATTGACGGATTGTTGACTGACATTGACCAATGTTGGCCAGCATTGATTAGGCTCCGTTGGCGAGCATACCCCCATAAATTGACCCTTCTAAGTTTAATGGCGCTGTCAATTTCACCAATTTCTACATCTAATATAGCATATCGTGAAGTACATCGTCGGTAGAAATGGATGAGCTCCAAACTTGATTCTCTGTGGTGGTGGACCAAAATTGGTTAAGGGCTTTTGCTACCCACTCATTTTTGAGCATTTTTCCCCCCATCAATTTGAGTTGAAGCTGTCAGATTTAAAGAAATAGCGACCATTCGCGGCGGCCGCCGACGACGTTCATGGAACTCCCACTGGTGGCGGTCGTGGCATGCAATTGAGGATGGGGATAGCTTCCTCCTTCAATACTAATCATTTTGCCTTAATCAATTTGAGGTAACATGGCTGGAATAGCCAAGATTGACGTCTCACGTGGTGGCGACGGTGGGTGTTCGTCGATCTCCATCTGGCAGCCGCGGTTTGGCAAAATTGGGAGGGCGGATCAACTCTGTGTCACCCTCTAAACCTTTTGGGCTGGGAGGTGTCAATCATCATCGTCGGAGTTGGTGAAATCGATGGTGGAACGGTGGCCGTAACGGTGCTAGATGGGTGGAGCAATCCGGTGACTATTGAGGTGCAACCATGGGTGTGTTTTGGTCCTCTCGTTGTGGTGGTCGCGTATGAATAAGAATCACGTCGATCGAAAGTTGGACGGCAAAGAGATCTTGTCAAAAAGTTTTAGGTTTCACCACCACTTTTGTCGGCGTATATGGCTTTCTCCGGCGGTGTTTTGAGTGGCATGGGACACCATTAGACTCAGCTTATCGAGAGCTTTCCGTTGGTGCGGGAGGTGTCAAAAACAGACACTGAAATCTTAACCGGAGTAGGATGAGAGAGAAAATGTAGAGAGAGAAAGAGTGTCGAGAGAGAGAAATCTGAATTTTTTTTTGGGATTTTTCTTCACTTTTATAAACAATTTTATGGTCTACACAGTCTAATTCTGTGTCGTATTGGATTGATCAAATCTTAATCCGTAAACTTAAAATTCCAATAAACATCACTGTACTTTTTGAAACTGTAAAATTCTTACTCTGTTAAAAATAATTCATAAACTTTAATCTTTTAATGAACTGATATAATAATAGAATTTTTACTTAATCAAACTAAGTTGGGAAATTTCACTTTTGTCAGATAATCTCGATTCAAATATTCTAATTGAGACTCTTATAAATGCCACTTCTTTGGCGCATACATGAAATTAATAAATTATAAACTTTTAGTTTAGTACATTAAAATTAACTATTTTAATATACTATCATAACATTTTCAAGTACTTAACTAAGTAATTCAAGAAAAATCTTTAATTAATCACATTTATTAATTTTAAGATTTTTCCCAATCGTTACAAAAACAATATATTTCAAAGTTTGGGCGCAAATTTAAAGAAATGTTGTAGTTAAGGAGGCACAATATATACGTTTTAAAGTTCAAATGGCATATTGACACAAACAATATAGTTAAAGGAGAAATCTTAAAATTTAACCACTATTGAATTTTGATACATTTTGTCTTGGATGTCAGTCCTCTTGTCAGTGTTTTTCAAATTGTTGGAATAATATTTCAAGAGATATCTACAAAAATGTTCATTTAAAGTCTCCTTTTATTTTTTTATGAGAGATGTGCAAAAATATTTAAAGTATGCTTTTAATGTTTGAGAGATATGTGCAAAAATAGTTATTTAGTGTTTGTTTAGAAAAACGGTTAGAAATTATATTGATTAGAAAAAAAGTTTAAATCACAATTTATAGTTTAAACTTGTGTTTAATAAGTTTGTTAAAATAATAATTTCAGTTGATTTAAACTAGAAAAATGAATCTGAACCATAATTTATAACTTGATCTGTGAAAGGACCAAACAATAGTTTTGACTTAAAGTAGAAAAAGATTAAAAATGACTCTCCTAAACAAGCGCTTGAACAGTCAAACTCCATTTTTTGTAGATATTTCGTTTTTCAAATTTAAAACCAATGATGTAGATGATCGAAAATTGATACAATAGTTGTACCTTGATAAACTAATAGTTAACTAAAATCCATCAATCAATCAAAGATTTATTTTTTCTTGAGGAAAAAAAAATTAGTCGACAATTTATCAAAAAGCAACTAAGAATTTATGAACGACAATAAAACATCTTCTTAATATAACAAAACTAGGGACATCTGGTTAACGTGTAGAGTTCGACAAGGGTTATCCATAACAATTTCTTTTAATTGGAACCGAGTCTTACTTATAAAAAAAGTAAAAAAAACAAAATAAAAAACCTTTTTCATCTACATATAACAGCGTTTGGTATTATGCAATTAATAGTTACTCATTGCCCAGAAAATTTGCTTTCCACCTTCAAAAATGGGTTTTTCCAAGGACAGAGATTGACTGAAGATAAATGAAATTAAAGCTCTGGTGGGCCACCTGCTGAAAGTATTGGTGAAACTAAATTCAATAACACCCGTCAGCTACGGCCAGCTATTGGAGTGAAATTCCAGTCCACACCGCACTGTACGTCAATAAATTCGCTGAAATTAAAGCTCTGGTGAGTCAACTTCTGATATTATCAGTTGGACATAAATTCAATGCCACCCGTCAACTACGGCCAACTATTGGAGTGAAATTCCCGTCCTCGCCATACTATGCGTCAACAAATTCGCCGATCACTAATTACTTTTTCTAGAAATCATTATAATTAGAGTTCTAATTAGGCTTGATCTTTACAAAACGGTCATTTATTTAAAAAAAAAAATGAGTGATGAAGGGCTCCTAAATATTGATCAGTATTGGGATGATATGTCTAACTGCTGAAGCAGAAATGCTCTGAAGCACGAAGACCAGACTACGTACCCTAAGTCAACGATATTTACTTTCTAGTGGTGGCAAGAGTTAGTACTATGGTTTGCTGATTTACAAGAAAGTTATGGAAACGGAAAACTTTAGCATTTAAGTTTTTTGACATTAATGATGTTCTACTGAAACATGATATTATACAAACATCAACGACTTTAAATTAGACTGCCTAATTTTTTTTTCTACCCATTAGAAGGTGATTACAATCCTTCTGTGCACAAATAAAGAAAACAAAGAAAGGAACATAGTGCACTGCAGGGGTTATTTGTCAATTAATGTTGTGGGGATAAATTGTTTGGCATTAATTGGTTCTAACTAATTTTTCAGTTAAGAACCGTGTAAAGCTCTCACATGTTACAGTAAAACAAAAAGATTGCTATATTATAGTAAAAGCAAAAAAGTTGCTATAATGTAAAGCTCTTATATGTTACAGTAAAAGTAAAAAAGTTGCTACAGTATAAAAGTTGCACATGTTATTATAAAACAAAAAAATTACTATAGTATAAAGCTTTCATATGCTACATTTTAACAATAATTCTAACCATGATGTCAAACACAAAATCCCCTTCTTCACAGCCTATTCCTACAAAATTTTCCAATTGCTGAAAGAGACATGTACTGAAGCACAACGACCAAATCGTTCTTAGTTGACCAGCCCTGCCTTATTATGCTAGCAAGAGTTAGTATAGTCTGCATTTGAGAGGTCATTGTGCTCAAAGATGGAGAAGTTTTTGAGTTTTATACTTTTTATACTTGTTCTGCTGTTTGTTCAAGGATTACAATTATGTTTCTGAAAAAACTCAACCTTTGGCTGCATAGAAAGGGAGAGAGAAGCTCTGCTACAACTCAAACAAACTTTCAAAGATAATTCAAGCCGGTTAGTCTCTTGGACTGGGAATGATTGTTGCCAGTGGAACGGAGTCAGTTGTAATCAAAATACAGGACATGTTGTCAAGCTTGACCTCCGAGCACCACAAGTTGATTTCTTTTCCAGCGTTTATTCTTCCAAGAAATTATTTGCTGCCGAAGTTAGTTCTTGTTTGGTGGAGTTGAAACGTTTGGAGTACTTGGACCTCAGTGGAAACGAGTTTTCGGGGAGCCCAATTCCCGAGTTCATTGATTCCTTAAAGCATCTTAAATATCTTAATCTCTCTGGGGCTGGATTTAGTGGAAGGGTTCCAGTTCGGCTTGGAAACCTTACTGACTTGCAGATCCTTGATCTGAGTTATCAATACTTCACTGGGGCATTATATGTTGATAATCTTCAATGGGTTTCAAGGCTTTGGTCTTTGCAACACCTTGACATGAGCGG
>CAMOHE010030172.1:0-17914 GCA_946598075.1 Artocarpus hirsutus | reverse complement strand
CACATCCCTTTATTTCACACTTAAGCCCCATTTTTATAAAACTTTACGGTTTAGCCCCTAAACCAAAAATTGTGACAATTTTGCCCCCGAGGCTAAAATTTTCTCTTTACATCAAAAATTCCTATTTTTCATAAGAAACATTTTTGCTTGAAGTACCATACCTCAAATCATTTTGAAAAATGACGTTTTTGCCATTTTACCATATTTTCACTTTTAATAAATTCTTGAAAATTCAAAAACTCACAAATGGTTGAGTTTTTTGACAAATTGTTTGCAATATGTAACAGTTTTATCGAGATCTACAACTTTTGTGTTTTAACTTTCTCAAAATCTTACTGTTTTCAGCTATTTTTCATTTCTGTCGGGAAAGAATGTTTTCTTTCAATTTAGTCCCTTGGATGTTTTTATCAAAATCCTTTTCAAAAATTCAAATCTACCCCTGCAGAATCTATTCCATGCCTTACTCAGGTCATTTTCATGCTCAAACCTCATTTTTACACAATTTAGCCTTAAATTGCAAAAATATTATTTTATGCAAAAAGTACCATTTTGCTCCACAACCCAAAAATTTCATCATCTAACTAGGTCATTCATCATATTCACATACAATTCCATCAAATATAAGCTCAAAAGCTCATATGGGTTTGAGAAAATAGAAATCAAACAAAAATTCAAAACTTTACATATCAAAACTTACCAAAATAACCTCTTTTTGATTTCTAGCCTTGAAATCCCTTTTGATCTGCTTTCCAAGCCTCCTTTTCATGCAAAAATAACATGGGTTAATATTCCCCTTCAACCCAAGAAAAACCCCTTGAAAACTCAATAAAAAGTTTAGAATTTTACCTCTAATCTTGTTAAAATCCTTGGGGTTTGCTTCTAAAATTGTTTTGGGGTTATTTTTGCAAGGTTTGGAGTTGAGAAAATTTTTTGAAAGTTTCCTTCAAGGGCTGCCGAACTTGGGAAAGAAGAAAGGAAGGAAATTTTGTGATAACCAAGCCTTAAATGCATTCTTATCCACTTGGTGACTCATGGTCACCTACTTGATTACCCCCTAGGTGTCCTCTTACTATTGGGCCACATTTCAAGGCTTGGTGGCCCAATCAAATTCAATTGGGTGTCCACTTTGTGGGACCCAAAATTTACACAGTGTAATTTTTCATCACGCAGTATTTTTCTTATACTGTCGTGGTCAAAACAATGTATTTCCTATCCTTAGACTGTATAAAAATATTTAACTTACTTTTCGTTCAATTTTGGAGGCCAATCATAACATTTTTTGTATCTGCATTTTCACTTAGCAGTATTCTTATACTGCTCTAGCCTCCTTTCTACCCCAGGTTAGGGTTCAGACAACCTCTGTGTTCTAATTGCATTATAATCGTTCATTCACTTATACCACCATTTCACAATTAATTGTGATATAACATTCATTTTATGGATATTATTCATAGATTTCTGAGTAATTCAACTCATAAAATCTGTATTTTACCATATCCAACATTTCATCATATTTCCCATAAAATATGCAATCAATGCCGTTTATTCCTATTTTATCGTAATTTTTTTAAAATTACAACTTTTTACAAAAATCACATTTTTTTAAAAGTAAAATCATTAATTAAACCCAATTAAATATTAGGTTTTATTAACGAAATTTTCTCAGTCATTACATGGTCAGATGTCAAACCAAATCTTTCACGTTAGTTTGGGGATTATTAAACTAAACAAAACCATGTAAAGGATTATATCTAAATTAAACCAAACCAAACCAAACTGACTATTAAGTGGTCTGTAATAAAAATTACTAACCTATTCTCAACCATAGTTACAACCAAAATTTTAATATGAACTTATGTTTATTTCTCAGTCATAAATATCTATAGCTCAAGAAGTATACAATCCATAATAAAATAAAATATTCAAATATACAAGAAAAAAAACCTACAAAAGAGTTTATCATAAAATAACGAAACATAATGATATATTAAACTAAAAATATCTTCACAAATAGATTAAAAACATACAATTTTCTAAAATATATGTGCCAATGAGGAAATAGGCTTGTTATTTTGAGTCATTTTGACTTGACTTTATGATCTAAACATATAAACTATGGCTCAATTTAGATGCTATGAAGTGTAGTTAAAGATTTTACTTAGATTAATCTTCTAATTTCTTCTATTTTTTAACCTCCACTTATGGCATTTGCTTGCCAGCACTAGGGATAGGAGTTAATGTGTGACTTTGTTTTACCTTAGTGATATTGGTAAGTCCCAAACAAATTTGGGATTGTAGAATGGAATTGGAAATTCCATCCCTCTATTGGGATTAGACCTTTCAATTTTAATATTAAGATAAAATTAATATCTAAAACCCAATTCACTAATAAAAATAAATATGAAATTTAGAAAATACAAAAATTTAATTATGACCTATATTTATTACTTTATTTACCTAACACTATAACGTTAACATTAGCCTACAGTTTTCTCTCTTCAAAAATTGGTTAAATCGTAATAAATCTATCTCTTTCTCTCTTTATCTTCATGAGCATTAGGGTTTTCTCCTAAAGTCCCATCCTTTGGGTTTTGGTTTGATGTCACTACTAGTCGATTGTTGCATTCTCGACACTTACGATGGCTACTTTGGTCCTCACTATCTGTTCTACAGTTGCCAGACTTAACTTGGTGATGAGACGAATGGAGGTTTGGCGGGATATTGAAGTAGAGGCATTAGGCGATTGTCTTCCTTTCTTGGTTTTCTTGATAGCTTGACGTTGTAGGTCTAGGGTACAAACACCATTATAGATTTAGGGTTGTATGGCAGGCATGGTTTCACGGGCTATACGGCATCTATTGGTGTGAGGTGCGGGAGGCAATTAGAGTGCCTATGGCATAGGGTTTTCATCCTTGGTGGTGTGTTGCTTATTCTTTGGTGGCTCATGGTTAGTGCTTGTGCTCCTTCACCGATGGTGCCACTCAGATTTGTATGCTTTGATCTTCATGGCCTAATGATTGGTTTGTGGTTTGTAGGTCTTTCCATAGAGCTAAGGTTTTTCATCTTTTTAGCTGTATTTGTTTGTTTTTAATAAAGACAATGATGTTTCCACCTCGTTGGTGTGATGTTTTGTTGTTTTATTTTTATTTTAGGTTTATAATAACAGAGATGGTTTATCCACTTTCTAGTATTGATTTTGTGTCTCATTTACAAGAGTTATTTTTTTGCGGTATTGATGGTGACATTTGTGATTTAGGTTTAATAGTCTCAATCAATTTGAGCTTTATATTGATACTAGAGATATCATTAAAAAAACCATATGTATGATCGATTGTTAGTGCCTTTTTTTTTTTTTTTTTCTATTGTCAAGTTCTAGCACACTCTTAGTCCTTTTGTGTGTTTCATTAGGACTTACTAATGGAATCAATTTATGGTTGAGATTATGTTTCTTTATATTGGATGGTTCTTGTCATTAGTAGTGTATGTATTTCTATGATTTGAAATGCAATTAGAAAAAAATAACACTAGCCTAATATATTATTAGAAATTGTAGTAAATAACATTTTTACAAAACTAATTGTATGTAAATAGTAGGTTTTACAAATATTTATAGTAAATAGAAAATTTGTATAGTAATTTTTTATTTATCTATTTACTATAAAAAAATTTTTATGCATTAAGTTTTCTATTTACTGTTTTTTTCAATAAATATTTTCAAACCCGCTGTTTACTTCAATTATTGGAAGTAAAGATGTTAGTTCCCTTTTAACTTTATCATAGTAGAAATTGATTTTACTTTTATTAAAATAAACAATATATTTTAATTTTTGACGTTTTATTTTTATTTTTTAATGCATTACACAACTTATAAATATTATTTTGTTATCCTAATTTTATATAATTATTTGGATTATGACTAACATTAATATAATAAGTGCACAATTTATGGCAAGTTTGGTTAGAAATAATAGAAAGGAATGGAATGGAAAGATCTCATTCATATGTTTGGTTGGCTTTTAATGCAATGAATGGCCATGCCTTTCTACTGCTTAGGTGAATCATCATTCCCATCTTAAATGCAAGGAATGATAATTCCAAACCCTTTTAATTTTTTTTCCATGGTTGTCCTTTCTTTTTTTTTAAACAACATCACAGTTCTCCATCAAATAAAAAAAAATCATAGTCCTCCACGCAAGCTGCCCTCCTCTGCCCAAGCCTACTCTCCTACCATCTTGTCGCTCCACCTTCCTTTATAGTTGTCGCCTAGGCGATCAACCTGTCCATTTAGCCTCCTTCGCTGTCATTGACTAGAACTATTAACTCGTTTCTTTACCCTCCTCTATAGTCGTTGGCTAGTTTATCACATCCCCCACCTTCATCGCTCATCACCCAGTAGCTTTGATCGTCCTCTTTTAATGAGATCCTTTGTAATTCCTCATGAACAGTTCATTGAGATGAGCCAAACTCCTTCAACAACCTTAATCTGCCATCAGTCCTCGTGAATTGCTGATCTCCTCCGACTAGTGGCGAACATGACCTTTGCATCGGTACATGGGAAAACTCCAGCGAGGGTTCTTTATGAGAGTTGAAGTTTGTGGACATTTATGATCTTTTTTTCCTACTGCTTTTGAAAGCCTTTTTTTTTATTTTTTTCTTATGGGGAGTTTGACATTCTCAGTTACAACTAAAACTTTTAGTTACTATAATGTTGTGACGACCTGACTACTCGAACTGTTATTTTACACTTTTTTAACTTAATCTTACTTACTTAGTCTTAAAAATATTAAAAAAAAAAATTAACTTGTAAAACTTAAAACTTGAAAACTTATATTAATATATATACATTATTCCAAATGTACTAAAAATATTTACATCACTTGTTTAACTTGGAAATACTTACCACATTCTTATAAAATAGTTTTCATTTACCATTACCATTATAAACTTATAACATAATAAGTACAGTTTTTAAAACAGTAGAACCATCCAATAGCAGTATCTATACCCAAATTTACACAATGCCTAACCACTGTTACTAACTCAACCCCAACATCTATTCCACCTTCTTGGTAGGATTTCTTATAGCATGAAATAACTAGGTAAGCTATACTAAGTAAGTCCAAACTTAACCCACAAAACATTTTCTCTCTAAAACTTGATGCATGATACCAATTATGCTTATTTATGAGCACTAATTTGTTTTCATAACTTGACTTGAAGTAAAAGCCCAAGCGTACGTATCAAGTGTGCAAAAGGTTCATCATATCATCGAGACCGTAACATAATTATAATTTGATTTTCCCCTTAAGTTGGGAGGTTGATACGACACTTTCTTATCTTATCTTGTAAATTAATTTACTATTCCTTAATTATGGTGACATACCATACATGATGCTT
Organism: Artocarpus hirsutus; assembly: GCA_946598075.1. Taxonomy (NCBI): domain Eukaryota; kingdom Viridiplantae; phylum Streptophyta; class Magnoliopsida; order Rosales; family Moraceae; genus Artocarpus; species Artocarpus hirsutus. The sequence continues at coordinate 12,517 of CAMOHE010030172.1, read as the reverse complement.
TCGAAACTTAATTAAGTGCATAACAGATGCATTTCGTAAAGCAATATAAGTAACATGTTTAAAAACTGTTTTACCTATGTCGTAGGTGGGGTTTAAAACTTACTTGGATTCTACACTGTGTATCAAATTCTCATTCCCTCTTTAATAAGCTAAGTGTCATATTTGCATAATATCTTGCTAGTAGCTAGCATCCTTGTTTTCAACCTACTTGTCGATTACATGACTTGGATGTTAAATGCCTATTCCTTACACCTAGTCTCTTTGTCCCATTATTAACGAGTTACAAAAAATTCCTTGCTTAGGTGCTTTTTTTTAAATCGGACGCTTCGGGGTCTGTTTAAGCCATTTTTGCAAAAAAATGATTATTTTGTCCTTAATGAGTCTTTAAAAACTTCCCGAGCTTATTTTAATCAAAACTTACAATTTTCTTACCACTTGCAATGGTGCGGAAAATAAAACATAGGTTTTCTTTTCCCAAAAATTCTAGTTTTACAAAATTTTACTTTTGTTATCCAAAATACGAAAATCTTGATGATTTTGCCCCTAGAACCAAAACAAGCGCTTTATATTATTTTGCTCACTTTTTTACAAGGATTAAAACTTTCAAAAGTTCCTAGATCAAATTTTTTCATTTCAAAACATTTTACACAACTAAACCATTTCAAAATTTTATGACCAATTTTCGTAAACTTCTTAACTAAAAATCTATACAAAATTTTCACAAACCATTTGCAAATTCATATAGTTTCAGCAAGATCTACAACTTTCGTATTTTAACTTTTCCTAAATTTAAACGTTTTGGGGTATTCAAGTTTGCTAGATTAAAAATCAGGGTTTTTGGGCATGACCTAGTAGGAATTTTTATAAATTTTTTTTACAAAAGTTGTTCATCTTCTCATTTTCAATAAATCTTGTGTTTTGTCTAGAACATAATTTAGTCTCTATATTTGTCAAAACCTCAATTTTTTGAAAGCTATCTAAACTTTGCATTTTGACAAAGTTTATCAAACTTTCTCTTTTTAGCATAAAACCCTAGGTTTTTGATTAATTAATCACATAACATCCACATAACATATAATCTAATGATGCCATAACGTCTCTTTTATATGCAATAGTCCATATATATTACAAACTACACATAACTTCAAGAAAGACATAAACTTTCTAAAACTAGGGTTTAGAATTTTACTCATGGAAATCTTAAGTTTTTTGATCCTCCTCTTTGGTGCTTAAAACTTTTCTAATCCTCCTTAACAACACCCATGACATAGCCCATCAAAAACCCACTAAAAACTCAAAGAAAAGCACTAAATCATACTGGAAAAGTTTAGATTTCTATCTTCAAAGTTGATTATCTTGCTCTAAAGTACTTAAACTTGATTCAAAGATAGATTGGAGGTTGTTTTTAACAAAAATCGCTACAGTATAAAGCTCTTATATGCTACAGCAAAAACAATTCTAACCATCAGTTCTAATCACCCTACCAAATACCCCATAAAACATGAAAAACAAAAAAAAAAAATTAAAAAACAAGAGATAAATTAGCGAAAATCAGCAAAAAAAATAATATAGAAAAAAAAAATGTTGGATCCAAACTCTATCTCTACACACAGAAAAAGGAGAATTTTTAAAAATGACCCTTTGAGCAAATTTTTTTGGTCAATGACCTTTTTTTTAATCAGTTTTTGGCACAAAAAAAAAGTTTTTTGGGCATCAAAACGGCTTCAATTTTTGTTTTTTTATTCTGTTGAGGTTTCTTACATTTCTACAGTTATTTTTTTTATCTTTATGAAAAAAACTAAGACAATTTATCTGTAAAAAAAAACATGTTTTTTGATACTAAAAATAAAAAAAAGGTCATTTACTCAATTGAAAAAAATTTTGTTTTTTTTTTTTGGCCCTTTTCTCAAATTATCCTCAGAAAAAGTCAGCTACTCCCTTCGTTCTTGATTCTTTCCTGTTGAACAAAAAATTTCTCAGATACACATCCAAATCCCTGATTTGCCAATTTGCATAATTCAAACCCTAAACCTGATCTGACCAAATCACAACACCAGATTCCCTCACATCTCTTGGTTCGCTTATCGTGGCTTCCTCAGGTTTGCGGGGCCTAACTCGAAGAAAGCCCTCTTCTTCAGTTTCGTCGTCGTCTTCTCCGTCTCCCTTCGGGCCTAGTCTGGTCGTGGTCAGAGAATCGCTAAGGAATCCCAGTCTGATCTGCCTTTCTGGCAACGGAACTGGTTCATTGGATTGCTCTTCGCCATGGCCATTGGTTTCTTTGCTCTAGCTGTCTTCCTATTCCTCGGCCTTGATCATGATACCAGCGCATCATTCATATCCCACCATTAACTCAAAAAAGAAAATTGAAAGAAAGAAGAAGAAGAAAAGCCTAATCTCAAAAGCTTTCAAAATCCAAACAGGACCTAGAAAACCTGATCTTCTCCTCCCATGGATTTTTTTTTGATTGGGGATGAATTTGCTTGGTGACCAGCTCGCGTGAATGTGGATCGACGGCACCTGGGTTCTCCAATCGAGCAGCGATTGGTCACAACAGCCTCTAGGTTCGGTGTGGGTTCACGACATGATGAGGTTTGCAAGGGCTGGGGTTGGGTACGCGACTGGTGTGATTCATGAAGACGGTGGAATGGACTGCCAATTTTGGTTTTCCATTTTTGGATGTGGATCTGCAATGCGGGAAGTCGAGGAGGGAAGAGAGGTTGAAGAAGAAATCGAGGAAGATCGTTTTAATGAATATTTGGGTTTATTTTATTTTCATTTTTAGATAATTTAATTTATTTTTGTTTTAATTTTAAAATTAATTTTTAATGTACTAATTAAGTAATTTTAATTAAAGAATAGTATTCAATAATTTTTAACAGTTAAACTTAATGATTTAACGGTTAAAATGATTTTTATTAAGGTTGGTTCAATAAAAAAAAATAATGTTTAAAAACTACTAAAAACAATTTACTCTATATATAATTTGGGATTTTCAAATTATATGAATTGGAAAAACCTAATTTGTAATCGAATTAATATATATCATCTTAGATATCTAAGGTTATGTTTATTTTATGCATTCTTTGAACTCAATAGACTTAAATTTGGAACGAGTATACGTTTTTGTTTCGTTCAAAATTTGAATTATTTAAGTATCAAGAATTCAAGTTTTTAGAGTTCTCATCTCTCTTTAAACTTTTGATACTCGGATATCTTTGCTACAGTAAAAACTAAAATTCTCTCTTATATTTGTGAAAAAAAATCATTTATTTATTTAATATCTTATTGAGATGATTCTTTTTTATTGTGTTCTTAAATGCAGAGAGGAATAAATCAAGATATATATTGCATATTTTTTGAGATCGTTAACATTAAGATTTTATTAGATTATCAAAAACTTTCTTCATTATCTCTTCAAACACAAATTTTAATTTTATTCTATACTTAGATTAAAACTTAAATGTACATCCAAACGTCAATTAGAATAATAATTCAAATCACTAACTCAAATATTAATTCAAATCATTCTGGCTTATATTAAATCACTAATTTAAATTTATTTACTAAACGAACCTTAAATTTTTTTATAATCAATTTGACCTAATGCAATAGATCCAATCCCGATTAGATTGGGCCGGATTTCATAAACGCTACTGCGTGATTGAGTTTGGTTTCCTCGGTTTAATCGGCTCGGTTGGTTTGATGCACACCCGGGCCTAATTGGCCGCCTCGTGATGAGTCCAAGTCAACACTTTTCCTTGGCTACATAACGTTGCTTAAAGAGCTAAAAAACCTCTCTAAGCTCGGAACCCCGAATCTGTCCTCCGCCTAAATCCCAACGTCCTCTTTCTCCTCCTTCCTGAGCAACTCCGCCCCCATTTCTTGTTTCTCTAAACTGCAACTAAGCACTCGTTTACAACCATGAGCAACTCCGTGCTAACCACACTATCATATTCATCATCCTCATTATCTTCTTCCTCATCGTCTCTCTTCCCCTTCAACTCCACAAGGCCAAAGCCACGCCCTTCTTCTCAGCTCCGTTTCCTTTCCACCCTCAAAATTAAAGCGTCCTCAAATGTCCCATCTAACGACAATAGACCCAGAGATCCCATCGTTCAAACACTCAAACACTTCACCAAAGCCGCCATTCTCGTGGGCGCTACTGCCTCCATGGTTGTCCTTAAATCCACCCACTTGCCCGCCCAAGCAGAAACTCCGGTGACCATCGTCGAGCAAGACCAAGCCCAAGTCGGAGGCCCAGAATCTTCGTCATCGTCATCTCCGCTTTCGGAGTTTTTGGAGTCGAACTCGGAGGCCATTGAAGCCCTGAAGTTGCTTCTGCAGCAGAAGCTTGAAAGCGGAGAGGACGACGAGGCATTGACGATATTGAAGCGGTTGGTCAAGGCGCAGCCGGCAGAGAACGAGTGGAAGTTTCTAATGGCGAGGCTGCTGGCTGAAACCGGTGAAATTGAGGGTGCACGCCAGGTGTTCGAAGAAATTCTCGCTGCTAGTCCGCTGTCGTTCGAGGCGCTGTTTGAAAACGCTTTGCTGATGGACCGGAAAGGAGAAGGAGAAGCGGTGATCGGGCGGTTGGAGGAGGCTCTGAGGATTGCAGAGGAGGAGAATAAGGCCAAGGAAGCTCGCGATGTGAAGTTGATAATGGCACAGATACAGTTCTTGCAGAAGAACGTGGAAGAGGCTTTGAGGCTTTACCAGGAGTTGACTAAGGAGGATCCGACCGATTTTCGGCCGTATTTTTGTAGGGGGATGATCTACAGTTTGTTGGATAGGAATACGGAGGCGAGAGAGCAGTTCCAGAAGTACCGCGAGCTTTCTCCGAAGAAGTTCGAAGTGGAAGGCTTCTTGCGGAGTCCATTGTCTAGGATGAAGCTATTCGGGAGGGATGAAAATTGAAGCTTAAGCCATTTGGTTAGTGTTTTTTGGAGTTTGAAATGATATGAACGGACTAGTCTCGCAACATTAGTTTGCACCCTTTTTTATTTATAATAAGAGATCATTAGAAATAAAGAGGAATTATAGCTTTAAATTGTCTGTTTAATAACATGAATATATTACCTATATGCTGAGATGACTGCTGGGGATTCTTGAATTATAGATTTTTGAACATTGTATTATAGCGTATATTTATCAAACCGTAAAGGAATGTAAAAAAAAAGATAATGGGATTGAAAACGAGAGTAAAGTATTGAGAGTGAGTATCGTTTATTCTCTTTCATGTTTACTTATTTGATAGGATAATAGGAAACAATCACATTACCTTTTTAGTGTTTACTTATTTAGCAATGAAATCTTATTCAATATAATTACTAAAATATCCTTTTTACGTAATTAATAGTTATAAATAATAAAATTTGAATTTAGATATTTAAGTAAATATGGAATTCATTTCCTTTGATAGGGAATCAATACTAAAAGGTATAAGAGGATTGATATTTCCTTTCCTCATTAGGGGCTCACAAAACTCTTATTATTATTAAAGGAAAAGGGAATCACTCTTTACATTTCCTTTCTCTTTGATACGAAGTAAACGTGCCCTTAGTGGAGATTGTGATTTTTGGACTTTAAAACAAATTGAGTAAACTTAATAATGTTAATTTACAACAAATATTGGTATTTCAGTAGTTTCTGCTATAATTTAGAGGCTCAAGCAGCTGAGATTAAAGCATTAGTAACCTCTCTACTGCTTATCAAAAGAGAAGTCATCTTCCACAATTTGTTACCTATATTAGAGAATTTGACAACTACCCCTTTCCTTTGTTTTTGGTGCTGCAACTTCTGCTTTGTTTTCCAGAACTATGCTAGCTTGAGTAACCTTTGACTTAAACGCTGATCTTCTTGGACATGGCACGGATATCTTCCTTGTCACATTGATCGCTTGATGCAACAACCCTCCTTCAATGTCGTAATGTCCTGATCTGTTTCATGCTCCAAGACACGCTCTCAGCCTTCTTGCTTGCAACTTCTCAGAAAGTTCTTTGACTAGAGATATGTTCCTCACAAGGCAATAAAGGGAGACATAAAAATAGTAGCAGTTTAGATTGGTACCCTGTGAAGAAATGGAAAAGATAAACATGTTACTTGTTCATTTAGAAGAAAAAAATCTATTACTCCTTTTCTCCTTTGACTCTGTTGGAGCAAAGTTCAATTTTACAGAAAAGCAGGTCTATAAGCTAATTCCAGCAGATTCTAAATATGTAAACTGACCTTGCATCCAATGCAGCTGAAAAATGTTTCAATTCGTTTATCAGGTTGACCACAGCCTCACATGAGCTTTTTTCTTCACAACCGAGATTTTTCTGAAGACTTCCATTCGTTGCAGCAGTTAAAAGGCGTATATATTTCTCTACACTCACCTAAAAGTTATGGTAGACAATGAGGAAATACAACTCATTTTGGTGCTGATTTGATAGTTGGCTTCCAACGAAATACAATGTGAAACCAATGTAGATTACCTTGATTGTTTGAGCATTTGATGTGAATTTCCTTTCATCTCTTCCACTTTCTTGAGGGTTTATACCGTCAAATATTTCCCAAAAGCTTACATGGTCCATTAACAAGTTACTTTCATGTTTGTTCTGAGTGTAGTTGTCCTGCTTTGCCCCCAACTCAAAGTTCGAATGCAGAACATCAGAACTCTTCCCTGTAGTGGAACTGGTTGTCGAAACTATTTCTCTGGGAGAATCAGCGGTCTCTCACTGCAGCAGCTCTGCTTAAACCTTCTGAAGCTTCGGAACTTATCAAGAAGAGTTGTCTCATTATGTTGCTTTTACAATGGGCTACCTTCACGTCAAAAACTATGGCACTTGGAAATGACTATATTGAACAATTTGCCCCGAAACTGACAATCACCAACAAATTATCAATCTTTTTAAATGCTTCAGCAACCACATTTAGGCTCAAACTTAAAAAATGACTTGAGGGCATCAGTAAATTCCCAGGGCAGTTGTTCAGTGATATAGTTCCTCCCTAGCAAATCAAAAAGTAGATCCAAACATATTCTGAAATTTGCATGAAGCAAACATATTATCACCACCATCCTGCACACGAGTACTGAGTAGTACTCGTTCACACTGGAGGTATATCTTTTGATCCATTTAATCAGATATCCCTTGTTACAGAGGCATTTTTTGATGAAACTGATCACAAACTGAAGGACTGCTGGAAGAGATAATTAGAAATCTGCCGTTGCATTGGTACTTGACCAGGCACTATTGATAGGTATCTCTTGGTGGATAAGCCATTCAACAAAGGATGCCTTTGTCGTGATGAAGTAACCTTGAAAGGATGATGCCCAAATCAGAAGGCGATCAACTAGATACAAGAAACATCCGGGGGATATACAGTCAAACTCTGCTCTGCAGTTCACATTGTATGCATCTGCCAAAACTTCATGAAGCCAACTGATATAAGAGAGACTTGGAAAGCATGATTCTCTAGACCTGGACAGAATCTCGAAGAACGCCTTCCGCTGTGGATTCCAGTCCATCCTCTCCAAAATCTTCTCGAGCAACTCATAATTGAACTTGCCAGACCCAAGAATAACCATCGCAATACTCCCAATCTTCCCAGAGGACAGGTTGTTCCTCGGGTCGGTGTATTCAACTATGACTTGCTTCAGAAACTTCTTACAAAATTCAGTTTCTTTGGAGAGAGTAAGGTCCTAAAATGTAATAATAAATAAGCAAAAATAGACAATAAAATGAACGTAAAGGAATCTCAAGTAATCCTAATAGATAAACATTAAAAAAAGAAAAAAAAAACTTTGAACTCTATATTTACGTCTAACATAACTGCATAAATATCGTTATAATAGATTGTCATTGTACTCCTAATATATTCTAAATAATGCACTTGTTCATTTCATGTTTTATATGTTGGGATTAATTAGAATTTAGTTCACTCTATTTTACTATTTTGTTATGTTGTCGTATTATTAGGTTTTACATATATTTACAGACTTGGACTATATTTTCACTTTAGACCTTGATGATTATTATTGAATGAAACTGGTTCTCTGTATGTTTTTCTCTTCCTACATTCAACTTCTCTCTCTTTCTCCCTCGTTATTTAATCTATCTTGGCCCTACATCATTTGCCCAAAACAGCAGAGATGCTGGCCAACGAGGACATACAAACACCAATAACAGTGATAGTAGTGGCAACAATGATGATGATAATAAATTTGTCCAAAGGTGAAACAAATCTTTGCAATGTACAGTCAATTTTAGAAACATCTCCATAATCTTGGTGTCACTTTTCTTGTTGCAGACAGGAAACAAAACTAAAATATAACAAAAGAAAGAAAGCAAACCTCGACGCCCCTTGATCTCCACTCCTCAGGGCTGCTTGAAAGCTGCATTGCCTGTGCAAGATGATCATCCAGAACCCTTTCTTGTACAAGAATCTTGATCTTCTAATAGTCAAATATAGGTTTGGATAGTTCTGTGTTATCACAAATCCACAACCTCTTCTTTGTACTTGCAGCAGCAACATAGAACTGCTCCAACTCGGACAATAAAATGCCATGTTTGAATTCATCAAAAAGTGGAAAACTACTTGACACATCGGCGGACAGATCTTGCTCTTTCATATATTTATTTATAACGCACCACTGTTTTCCCAAAGGCGATGAACCAAAAAAGTGGAACAATAATACATCCTACAAAAGATACAGAGTTCTGGTCAGCACAAACAGACGATATTATTCCTTAGCAATATATATACATACACACACACACACACAAACAATATGATTGATGACAAAAGGTACAAGTAGACTAATGGCTTTTCCGAAAAACAGAGAGAGAGAGAGTAATGGCCTCGACACTTTCGACAATTACCTAAAGGGTGACACAAATAACCCAGCAAGAATTGATCATTGGGCAGTCCAAAAAGAATATATATATATATATATATATATATATGCACACATAATTATACATGTTTCATCTTTTTGCCTATGGATCTTTACCTGGAAAAAGAAGAATAAGAATAGGTTCATGGCAGAAGAAGAGTTCAAGAACAGATATCACAAGACTGGAAAATCAAAAACCCTCATCGAAAATAACAGTTATAAGAATGAAATAAAACTCAGTCTAAAGATAAACTGTAGCGGTCACCTGAAACTCCAGGTCCTTGCACTTCAGTATGGTCAAGATAAGAGCTTGTTTCCCAACACAGTCCTTTATTTTCCGCCGAGCACTTTCTTCTCTTACCAAATCACCTGTTGTGCACCAAAACCTATAACATTTCTGCTTTTAGTCTCACTCTTTCCAAAGAGGGAGAAGGTTGCGTTTTCATTGTTCCAGGATTCAAGCAACAGTGGAGTTTCACCAATTACAGTTTTGGTTCCAGGTTCCATGATATCAATAGATAGGGGGAAGAAATGATGAAGAAACTCAACAATGCTCTGTGACAGTTTCAGAATACCAGCATGGGACCAAATTTTTGAGTCAAATGAAAAATGGTCGTCATTCGATCGTTTGCTTTTCTTTCCTTGTGTTTCCTTTTCGGTCCGCATACGAACTTCTTGTCAAAAAGAGATCGTATGTCAAGGATCCTAAATTTGCAATTGTTTGAACAGTGTCATCAGAAAAGACAAAACCCTCTTCAACATTGCTACATCCATGTCTAAACAAAGCAACTTGACTCCTTGTAAGATCTTGCACCTCATCAACATATGGAACATCCATTCCATCACCCTGATATCTTTCACGTTTGAGTCGGCAGTGGAAATCATTCACAGAATCAGCCAAATCAAATTTACCTTTCTCCATCTTCATATTTTTATAAATCATAAACAAATGATATATTCTCTCTCTTTTCTTCCTACTAATCAAGCTAGAGGCACATCCCTCAGAGAGTACAACATAGTCTTCCCTAGTGAGTTTATCATCACTTGCTTCCGTGGATTGCACCCCTCCTTTGATAAGAGAAATTATCTCCGTAAAGACACTCGAAGGATCAAGCTTCTTCATTAAGTGAGAGTTAAAATGAGGCCAATATTGGGAACAGAACCTCTCATAATTGACTTCTTTGGTCCTTACAAAGGAGTGACGCTCATGTGATCTTGAAGTGCACATTTGACTTTGAGAAAGTTCTGTGGTATTAATGAGCCTTTCGAAGTACGCGTTACTCAATGTTCCATAGAGCATTAGTTAGAAGTTATGGAATTGTTACGACGACAGGGTAACAACTAGGGGGAATACCGTGAAAAGAATCCGGAATATTCTTCAATATTGTTTCTTCAGCATCATTGTCATTTATATGAAACGGACTCTTTTTAGACGATTGGCCACCACTACAAGAGAAGCTGAGGAGCCAACACAAAAAAAGAAAAGAAAAGAAAAGAAAAAGAAAATAATTTAGTTGAAGTAACATATCTTGTGCGGCCCCTTTTTTAAATGTGCAACCGAAAAAAGATACAATTTATACAAATCTAGAATTGAATAGAGGATGGCTATTCATACTTTATGTTTTTTTAACAAGGAGAAACTTTATGTGAGATTTATAATGCCACAAACCAGAAAAACTAAAAAAAAAATTTATAGGTTAAGCAAAAGCTTTGAAGTATAGAAATTAAAAATCCTAATGCCTATAGATTTAATTGTATGAATTTTCTCCTACTTCTCACAGTTTCATTCTTGAATTTAACATGTGTAGTTTTGAATAGGTCCCAAGGGAATAAATTGCCCAAACAGATGCACCGGCCAACCTGTGCTTGTCAATTACAAGTAACCTGAAGCACTCTATCCCAGTGGGATACCTAGAGAAACCTTGCATTAATGAATTGACTCCTGAGAAAGTCAATGACATCGACCTACCAGTCGATACCTAGATGACTCTGACATTCGCTACTTGAAAGAAGGAGAACTACCAACCAATAAGCAGGAAGGTTGGAACTAAAGAAACAAGTTGCAAGATGCACTTTGATAAGTAGACAGATGCGCTGGCCAAGCTATGCTCATTAATTGCAAGTAGCCTGAAGCACTCTATCCAAGTGGGACACCTAGAGGAACTTTTAATCAAGGAATTGACTTCGGAGGAAGTCAATGACATTGACCCAACAGTGGATACCTGGATGACTTCGATCATCCGCAACTTGAAAGAAGGAGAATTACTAACCAATAAGGAAGAAGGTAGGAAGCTAAGGAAATAAGCAGCAAGATACATTTTAACAAACAACAAACTTTATCACAGGTTGCATTTAGGGTTGTACCTCCAATGTCTTACACCGGAAGAGTGACATTATGTAATCTAACTGATTCATTAAGGAGACTGTGGAAACCACTCAGGCCCAAGATCATTTGCTTTCAAAATCTTAAGATAAGACTTCTATTGGCCAACCATGAAAGCAAATTTGAAAGCATTTACTAGTAAGTGATGGCTGCCGACGGTTCGCCCCAATCGCTCATTCCTTAGCTGAACTGTTCTCTTCAGTTAATAGCCCTTACCCTTTCATGAAGGTGGCTATGGACATTGTTGGCCTTCTTGTGGTCACTTTCAGGTAGCAGAGATTTGTCCTTGCAATCATAGATTACTACTCTAAATAGGTTGAGACAAAGCCTTTGCATAAGTCAAAGAACGAGACATTGAAAACTTTATATGGAAGCGCAGCGTATGCAGATTCGGGCTCCCCAAAGAGTAGTTGCAGAAAATGAAACCCAATTCTTTTCAAGAAACTTTTAAGAGTTTTGTGACAAGGGGAAGATCACTGTTAGCTTTTCCACACCTTGGTATCTGTAAGGAAACAATCAAGCGAAAGTGAAAATAAAACTATCATGAAAAGTCTCTAGAAGAAGCTGGAAAACTATAAGGGAAGATGGCCGGAGGAACTCTCAGGAGTATTGTGGGCATATAGGGTGATTCCCTAAACAACAACTAATAAGTTGCCCTTCTTACTTCTTTACGGAGTCGACACGGTGATTCTAGTTGAAGTAGGCACTACTAGTTTACGAAGGAAATTGGCATGGCCTCGTGTCACGCCCCGGAGTACGGGAGGTGACGTGGTGGTTTAATTAAGTTAAATAGATAAAGATTTAGTTAAAAATAGGGTTTTAAAATCAAATTTATAAGTAAAAATGTGATAATTTGAAAATCGTTTAAATAGAATAAGTTAAAGAAATAAATGAATCATCATAATAATTAAACAAATAGAAATAACATTAAAATAATTAAATATGGGGTGGAACGCGTATGAGTCCCACTAGCCCACATATTGTGCACACACATATAGTACTGACAATATTATGATACAACCACAGTCCAAAATAAAAGAGAAGTTAAAATCTTACATGCCTTGAATTATAATTTAACCTACCAAATACTTCTACTGATCGTAAGTCCGGTCAGCGGACTCCTCTCCAATTCTATGCTGATATCCACCTAGGATTAAGATTTTAAAACAGATAAAATGTGAGCAAAAGGCTCAGTAGGACTATATTTGAAAATTATTCAACTTTAAAAGAATTTGCATAAATCAAATAAACATATAAAA